>JAQZBX010067700.1:0-15888 GCA_029593785.1 Cabassous unicinctus
AAAAAAAAAAAAAAAAAAGGAACTTAAGAGGAAAAAAAATGTGGTATATCCATACAATTGAATATTAGCCTCAAAAAGAATAAAGTTCTGATACATGCGACAATATGGATGAACCTTGAAGACTTCATGTTGAGTAAAATAAGTCAGACACAAAGGGACAGATACTGTATGATTCTATTTATTTGAAATAGCTAGAATATGGAAACACATAGAGACAGAAAGTGGAGTACAGGTTACCAGGGGTAGGGGCAGGGGGAATGGGGAGTTAATGCATAATGGGTATAGGGTTTCTATTTGGGGAGATGGGAAAGTTCTGGTAATGGATGGTGGTAAAGGTAGCACAGCATTGCAAATGTGATTAATCCCACTGAATTGTATACTTGGGAGTGGTTGAAATGGAAAAGTTTATGTTGTGTATATGTTTCCACAATTAAAAAAAAAGAGCACCTAAAGAGACAATGACAATTTAATGCAATATGTGATCCTGGACTGAATCTATTAATGGAGAAAAGGCCCAACAGGACATTACTGAGACATATGAAAAAATTAGAATATAGACTGAAAGCTTTATATCAATGTTAAAGCTCTTGAACTTGTTTATGCTTAAAGTGGTTACATAAGTGAATTCCTTGCTCTTAGGAAATGTACATGGAAATATTATGTGTTCAAGGAGCACAATGTGTACAGCCTACTCTCAAATGTTTGGAAAATTGATAGATAAATATATGAATACACAGATAGGTGTTAGATAGTGTGACAGTTTGAAGTTTTTGTGAATCCCAGAAAAGATCATATTCTTAAAACTAATCCATTCCTGTGGGTGTGAGACCCATTTCTTGCACGAGATTCGGTTAAGGGAACTTTGATTAGATCACTTTTGATTAGATCACTTTAGGGCCTTTGACTGGGCTGCATCGATGAGGCATGGCCCAGCTTAGGTCTCGGCCTCCTCCAGAGTCTTATATAAACTGAAAACTGAAAGCAGAAACACAGAGAGAAAGACAACCAACATTTTGACCCTGCCATGTGAGAGAGGACTGCAGGAAGATAGAGAAACCCTGAGAGGCTGAGAGAGAGGCCGGAGGCTGGAATCAAGGAACACATGGCGAAGCCCAGGATCCAGCCAGCAGCCGACCTTTGGTGAAAAGCATCTCTGATGATGCCTTGTATTTGGACATTTTTGCAGCCTCAGAACTGTAAGCTTTTTCCCTAATAAATCCCCAATTTTCAAAGCCAACACATTTCTGGTATTTTTGCATCTGCAGCCTTAGCAAACTAAAAGAGATAGATAAATTTGGATTAATAGGCAGAGAGAGAGAGAGAGATGAATAGATAGAATGATACAGCAAATGTGGCAAATGTTAAAACTGGCAGATCTGCTTATCTAGGTAGGGGTTTGCTGGAGCTCTGCGTATGGACTTTGTATTATTTTTGCAACTGCCTAGTAAGTTTGAAATTCTTTCAAAATCCATCAATATTGAAGAATGAACAAACATAAAGGGGTAGTGTAACCCTGGACCAAAGCAGATTTGTTGATATTGTAGTTATTATCTCATGTTAAAGGAAGAACCTGTAACACTGATATAAAGATAATGGTTGCCAGGGGTTCAGAAGGGTGGGGGAGGGATGAAGAGATGGAGCACAGGGCATTTTTAGGGCAGTGAAATCATTCGACATTATACTGCAGTGACGGACACATGACATTATACATTTATTAAAGCCTGTAAAATGGCACAGCACAAAGAGTAAGCCACGGTGTAAACTATAGACTCTGGTTAGTAGCAGTGCTTCAATATTGGTTCATCAATTGTAACAAAGGTACCATACCAGTGTAAGATGTTAATAATAGGGGAAACTATGTGTGTGGGTGGGGGGGGGAATTATATGGAAATCCGTATATTTTTGGTGTGATTTTTCTGTAAATCTAAACTTCTCTAAAAATAAAATTTATTATTACCAAAAAAAAAAAGTTTAAGGAAAAAAGAAGTCATTGAGGACGCCTACTGACCCTCCACACCAGCCCACCCAATCAATTAACGAGGCAGCCCTGCGAGAGGGCAAGAATGCTTTTGCTGCAGGAATCTGCAAAGGTGGTGGCATCGGCTCCCTTACAAGGTTGCCGAACAGGTCACGGAATTCGAGGGAGTCAGCATTTGGTACTCTCAGAGAGCTGCCTGCATTGTCTATCAGGCAAGACCCCGCCTCCTCCCCCCCTCCAAGCATCCCAGGGACAGAGGCTGCGGGACTCTGACACGGAGAGCCTGCAGTCACTGGGAGCCTCTCCAGGACACATCCTGAACGAGGGAAAAGGTTTGGAAAAAGAGAGGAAGAGCAAAGAGAAGCGACATTCCTGGTTTGCGCTGGGAGAGAAATTGAGACCGTGTGGTTGCTAGGTGGAGGAGGGTGGTGGGCGTTAAGGCTATTCGGAGGGGAGAGGGGGATAAGCCTTGGTGGTGCACGTGAGGGTCCATGATGGGAGTTTGGGGAGAAGGGGTGCAGCTCAGGGGCAGTGGCTGTTTGGCACCGACCCTCCTGGCTCTGCGGTGCACTCACCCTGCTCCCGCAGGGAGGCGGCAGTGAAGGGGCTAGAGCTGGCCACCGAGGGCCAGAAGGCCTGCGTCCTCGACTGCTGTGGGTGATGCGACTGCCCAGGTCCCCAGGCTCTGCACCTCGGGCCCTAACCTGGTTAAGTGGAGCGAGGGAGATAAGGGAGCTGCACCTTTCTCACGGAGGCTGTCTAGGGAGGAAGAAGGGGTGTGGATGAACAGGGAAAGAAAGGGCCTCCTGAGCATCAGCACTAGGAGAGGCAATGGCTGGAGGCTGAGATGATTTCATCCTGGAAGGTCTTCCCGGAGCAGGTGCTGAGGCAGCAGCTGTGCAACTTTAGGCAACTCAGTCAACCTCTCTGAGCCTTGATTCTTTGTCTATAAATGAGGGTGATCATAATAATGCCTACTCTATTGACCTTAATGGACTTTATGACATTCAACCAGAAGTCTGTGGAAGAGATTTATAAAATAGGAAGTGTAATTCAATGTAAAAGTGTAAAATTATTATGGCCAGAATTTCTTAGACTGATGGCTCCCAACTGGCTGCACACTAGAATCACCTGGGAAGCTGCAAATAAATGCTGTACCTGGACCCCACCCTAAAGCAAATATTCAAATTGGGGGTAGAGAGAGGAGAGGGGGGCAAGGACCAGCACTTTTTTTAAAAGCTTCTCAAGTGATGCTGACATTCTGTGAAAGTTGAGACTCACTGCTTAAGGCTTCCCAAACTTCCTAAAGATAATCACTTAGAGAACATGTTTTTTAAACACAGATTTCCAAGCTTCTCTCAGGTCTCAAGACAGGTCTCAAGACAGCCTGACAGTCTAGATTTAACAAGCAAGGAGGCAGTGTAGATACATTGTTCCATTGAGGGGCATGTCGATGTCTTCCTCGTCTCCAGGATGGATAATCTGCCGGCAGCTCCGTGGGCAGCCTGGGCAGATCAGCTAAGTAGGGGAAACATCCTTCTCAGAGGGTAAGTAGGGACGTGGCGTTTTGGAATAGGGCCGCGCTACACAGCCAAATCCAATCCCATTCCCACTACACTGGGACGACAGTCCAATTATAAAATGACAAGTTTCCAACCAAAAAGCTTGGGAACCTTAATGAGTTATCTCATTAAAAAGGAAAAAAAGGAAACCATAATGAGTTACCTGTGACTAGCAACAAAGATGACCAGGGTTTTATTGTTTTGTCAATATATTGTCCAGGCTTTCTTGCTTTGTACTCTCTCTTGCTGACTTTGTTCCATTCAAACAGTTATACAAACATACACATTCCCTCCCTCCCTCCCTCCCTCTCTCTCTCAACCTCTCTCTCTCTCTCTCTCTCACACACACACACACACACACACACTGACCCCATCAAACACATAAGTGAGAAGATGAAGAGAATTAAAGGAACAAGTTATTACTTGGGAACAACTTTAGTGTAGAACTGAATAATGCAGATATGTTAGAACCAGAAGGCACCATAGGGATTGCTCGGTTTAGCTCTTTCACCTCACGGAGGTAATCTTAGCATAGCAGTTAAGAGCACAGACTCCGGAGCCAGACTGCTGGATTGAAATACCACCACCCCTCCTTACCAGCTGTGTGGCTTTGGGCAAGCTGCTTAACCTCCCTGTGCCCCATCTGTGATACGGGAACAGCAAAGCACCTGCCCTGTGGGGTTACTAGGAAGGTTAAATTTGTTAACCCATATAAACTCTTAGAAACATGCCTGGCACACAGAAGTGCTGGCTAAGTGTCTGCTGCTATTATTGTTGTTTTTGCTATTTTATTTTAGGTGAGGAAGCTGAGGCCAGAAAATGATTTACTCACTTTGTTCACACTTGTTGATTCTTCTAGGAATATAGCCTAAGGGAAGAGTCTAAATGTGGAAAAAGATCTACACTAAAAATGCTCATCCTAGCACCATTTGTAAGAACAGAAAGTCAGAAATGACCTAAATGCCCAACAACAGGGGGTAGGTTACCAAAATCATGGTGCATCTATATGATGGTTATGTAATGATTTCATGAGAAAACTAAAGGTATAATCTGAAGTTTTTAAAATGAACCACAGTATGAGCTCTATAGAGATAAAGATCCAGAGACAGACAGAGATGATCTGGGAGAAAAATACATCAAAATGCTAACGATGGGTTTCTATGGTTGTGGGATTATGGGGATTTTTATTTTCTTCCTTATGCTTTTTGGAATTGTACTAATTTTCCATAATGAGCAGCTATTACTTTTAAAGTCAGAAAATAAAATGTTTGTTTCAAGTAATTTGCTCAAGACCAAATAGCATATCAGGGGCCTCCACAGGCTTTCTAACACCCTGTCTGGAGCTTCTGCTGCTTCTTCATAGCTGGACCAGAAGGAGGAAGGGAAGCTAAATAGGGCAACGGACATGCACCAAAGCACCAGGACCTGGCGGAGCCTCGCTGGGCCGGAGCCCTGCTCCGAGGGGACGCTGGTCTGGCTGTGCAGCCCTAGCTTCCAAGGGCAGAGCTTTCTCGGGATCTTTCTGTTCCAAACAGAACCACTGCCTGGCACAATGGGCTGACCCCAGTATACAATCCAAGGAGCCTGCCCTTGGGGCCACTGCCCTTTCCCAGGGATTGAAAGAACTAGCCCCTACTTCCTCTAAAGAAAGCAACGAATTGTACCACTTTTCCTTCCTTCATCCTTGCTGCAGGCTCCCTCAGCGTGCGTGGAGCCCGAGACTCCAAGATCACCAGTTAGCCTCCCTGCTCATCTGCATTCCCTTGCTTCTCCTTAATTTAGAAGTGCAGTTCCATGCCCAACATTTTTCCAATAATAATGCCAAGGTGCTTAACACAGCCAAAACAGAAGAATGTTTATTTTGCAACTTTGAAATAAAAAAGGATCCAGAATCATTCAATAACAAAGATGGACCTCATCTAAGAAAAAATGGAAGAAAAGTGAGGGAGGGAGAGAGGGGGGGGGAGGGAGGGGAACAGCGGGAAGATATTTATCATACTTGATACTAAAGAAAAAGTGCTGTGTCTCTTTCAAAACCTTTCAAAGCCTCACTATAACTTGCTCAATATATTTTTTAATGTTTAGTTTTGATCTTTGTCTATGAAATAAGAGGCTGGACAAAAGGAACTCGCAAATTCAATGACTCTGATATAAAGTTGAGATTTTAGTAATTCCAAATCTCTTTTTAAAGATTATTCTGGTGTCAAAAGCCAAGAGAACCGACTGTACATTCGATGAATATACTTGAGCACCCACAGAATTTTTGAGCAGAATCAACTGTTAATAATGGCCTAATCCAACCCTCTCTCTCCACAGGCAAAGACACTGAAGCCATAGAATAAAACTAAGAGCAAATACTTGCCAAATGTCAGGCAGGTGACGCACTCAGAGTCACACAGCCAGCTGACGACAGACCCAGAATTAGATGCAATTCCCACCTGCCCTTCAGTCTACTTGTCCCAACTTTTAGTAGAGTTTAAAATGAGAGAAACAATCAAATATAAGAAACTCTTTCTCCTCATAGCCCAAGATGCCGAGGAAAGGAGAAGTACAAAGGGCAAAAGCAGCTACCTCCTGTCTCCTTTTGCCTCTGAGCCCGGAAAGGAAACCGTGTGAGAAAGGATCTAGTGCCGCGACAGCTGGTGGAGGAGCAGAGGACGAACATCAGGCCTTTCCTGGGATGAGCAGAGAAGAGTCAAAGGTAAGAGCCCTCGGTAGCACAAGGAAAACCTAGCCAGAGAGAGCTTTCCAGAGGACTTCAATCCCAGCCCTAGAGGAGCCTGGCCTGCCTGAGATGAGAATGCATAGGAAGAGACATAGGGAGAGGGCACAATTGAGAAGAGTATTTAGAAAAATGGGAATGAATACTGAAAAATCTGAATTACAGCTCACCGTTAGTATTGCTTTATTCCTTGCTCAGTTTATATATAAATTTTTATAAATATGAGAATTAGTAAAGGTTATGCTTGAATGTGTTCATTGAAAGGTCTGGTTTAGTTAGAAAAAGTACTTGCAAGTAGAAATGCATGTTATAGTCTTTGATTAGGTGAACAATGTGCATAGAAACTGGGCTATTACCCCATAAGGCAGGGATGCAGGCATCCCTATCCACCGGGGGATGCTCATCTGAATTACAGGCATTTAGCAGAGTAAGACAGAAATCCAAACCTAACAAATAAGACCAACTCCTTCAGTTATTTTTCAGGAAGAATTCTATTTAAGAAGGCTTTGAAAGGCAACAATGGAGAGAATGTCTCCTTTCCCATTATTCAGAGCCTTATCAAAACACCCTCTTGCACAGCTCAAGAAGGGTGTGGAGAACTTTCAGAGGGTTGATCAGAAGCCACAAAATGGGCCATCCGAGAAAACTGTAAGGACTGAGGTACCAAGCACTCAAATCCATTAGAAGGTGTTTCACATCTCTTTGAGTTTCTCAAAATGTGTTTCTTGTGGGATGTTAATACAAGTTACCCAAAAAGTGGGTAGAGGTTCTGTGGTAAAATATTGTGGGAAACACTGGATGAAAAGAAGTGAAATGGGTTTATTTGCTGCAGGCCTTCTCAGAGCCTTTAATTTTATGTGCCTATATCTTATGTATATCCAAGGGTGACATTTCTGAACCTAGTGCCTAGGGATTCCTTTTCCATGGGAGTGTTGTCTGACTAGTGTTCTGCATCCCATTTGAGAAACTGTCTCATTAGGAGTTATTCTAGGTAATATGGTCAGTTGTGTATTTGTTTCAGTAGAGAACAAAATAGGTGGAAGGAAGTTTAAAACAGAGCAGAAGATGTGTGACTGAGATATGAGGAAAACATCCTGACAACAAAGAAGATAAAGCTCAAGCACAAATAGCTGAGGGAGTCTGAGTTATGGATTCTCATTCTCTGGGGATTTTTCAAAATGGGTCTAGCATAATTTGGAAATTGCTCTAAAGCAGGGTGAACTCCATGACTTTTGGAAGTCTCTTCCTGCTCAATTATTTCTTGCCATTTTGTCTTAAATCTCTACTTATAGATCATAGTGAGTTTAGCTGGCTTATTTGGAAGTTCAAGGCATTCCTGAAATGTTGTATCTAAATCAAGTTGAGTCATATTTTCTTCTGACTTGTATTATGATTCCAAAGAAGAATGCTGACCTCAAACACATCATAAAAGGCACACTTATGAACCTCCTGAGCATTCAGGAGAACTTCTACCTGTGTCCACAGGCAGTCCATTCTTCTTTCTTTCTTTCTCTCTCTCTTTCTGGTACCAGGGAATGAACTCAGGACCTCATACATGAAAAGCAGGTGCTCAACCACTGAGCTACATCCACTCCCTACAACTCCACTACATCCACTCCCCAATGAGAGTTGGGGTTTTTTTGTTTGTTTTTAGGAGGTACCAGGGATCAAACCCAAAACCTTATAAATGGGAAGCAGGTGCTCAACCACTGAGCTACATTCATTCCCTTACAACTCCTTCTGCTCATGCCCAACCCATAAGATGTTAGGCAAGTGACTGATGAACTCGCATGATCTTTCCACACTAGTTAGTCAACCTCTCAGTTAATTCCCAAGAGTGTTAAAGTTCTCACTAATCCCCGGGTTTTTTAATGGATAGGTCGGCTCATTATTTATGCCCTTTCTTTAGTAATTTAGCAGAATCCCTGGATATTCTCTTTTGCAGGCTTTCTTAGCATGGAAGCAGCATTCACTCTAAAAAGATATTAAGCCCTTGATAGGTGAGTCACCTATGCTACGACTAAGTATTTGCTGATCAAACAGCTTAATCGCGGTCCGTCTGTGATCAGTCAGGGTACCCAAATGTAGAAGATGAGCGGCACTATCTATTATGTGTGTTTTTCCCAAAAGACTTTGATCTACGAAAGCTGTGAGTGACTTTAACCATTTCTAAAGATTGGCCAGTTTCCAGAGGCCTTGTCTATGCCTCTAGTCCATTGAAGGGGGCCAAGAAGAAGAAGAGCATGGAAATAAAACCTTTTTTATTTCATGTTCCCTCCGTGCCAGGCCGGTGAAGCACTGGGGTTGGTATGCTTATGTTCAGTCCCACCAGCCACCATGAGGGAGGTCTTACAGAGGAGAAAACCAAGTCTGGGAGAGGTTCCTGACTTCCCCAACGTCATGCTTTCCCCAGCCGGGGGGGCGGGCGGCGGGCAGCACTGAGCACTGAGCACTGAGCTCTGACTCCAGAGTGGCAGAGACCATGCTCAGCGCTACTTCATTTCTCGGGTCCTGCCGCTCCAGATGTGGTTAGATAGGTACTTTTTGACTATATTGTAGATGGAAATTTCATCATCTACAGAGTCTGAATGCAGTAAGAAAAAGAGAAAATTATAATAGAGTTTCTTAGTGCTCCCACTTTTGAGCAGAAATTTTGAAAAATATCTCCGAGTTCCCCCAAAGAAAAAGAAAGGCTCCTTCCTTCTCAAATCTGGTCAGCCATTCCCACTGTTTCTAATACCACAGCATTCCTTTTCCTTCCACTGGAACACTGTCCGATTATGCGAAAAACTATTTTAAGTTCACTTGTCTATTGAACACATGCTGGTTTTCTTTAAAGTTTAGCTACATTATGTAATTTTTCTTTTTTTTAATGGAAAAGGGCTTCCACTTCTTCTGTTAAGGCACACTTCTGACATGCCTGATAGGAACAGGATTCTATTAAAATACACAAACAACAAAAACTTTTCAGAAATGCATCCATTAGGAAAAGTGAGACAGAGAGGCCTCAAAGTGCAAGGCCTGGGATGCATTTCTTTTAAGCCCAACCTGACAAAGTTTTCCTCCTGGGCGGGATGACCGGCTGAGATCTCCTCTCATGGAATCCTAAGGATTTTGAGCTGACTCTATCCCTAATTGTGGCTGCATCTCTGACCCTGAAATATTTAGATGAAATTGCCAATAGAGCTCGGAAAAGAGAGTCCTTATCTCTCTTCCAAGACAATAATGTTGGACATGGTTCCATTTAGCTTTTCGCCAATAAACTTCAAATACAGCAGACTGCCCCAAGAGCTGAAACCAACTGGGAATATCTAGGAAGAGAGGTAGGAAGAATCTGGAGAACACAGGTGTCATGCAACAGCACAACCAGACCCACGGCTGGGTTGTCAGTCACGGACATTATCCAGGAAAACCATGCAATCCCAGCAGGACTAGAGTAATGTCTCATTATCTGATATCACAAAGTAGAAGGTTGTCCTCCAAACTGACGTATCCAAACACCGCAATTTGCCTTGTTTCTCATTTTCATCATTTGGATGGAAATCCTTCTTTGCATCACAAATGTCCTGGCCTGCTTAATTGTACAGCGGACGCAATTTAACATGTTCTTGATGATCATGGGGTCCCTTCTTCTCCATGCAGCATGCATTTCCGTCTCTGGTCTGTAGTTGTGGCTGTCTCTCCCGCAGGCTGCCAGCCTTTACTTCTGCTCTCACCATCTGTTTCCAACAACCACCCCCATCTCATTTGCTACTTCTAATCCAGATAGTCAACACTGACCACTGAGAAATGTGAGCTAACTCAGATCAAATAGGAGCGCTTTAGAGTATGGTCCCACACACCAGTGTCCAATGGGGTGACCAGGGTGATGGAGGCCAGGTACAGTTTCTGTAAGCATGGAGTCCTTTCAGTCATCCGTTTTCTTGTCTTTGGTAGAAATGTGCATATAAAGAAATTTTTTCCCCATCTACAAGAAAACAACACACTGGGCACAGTCAAAACTGATGAATGGTCCCTGCCCCAGCATCAGGGAGTAATAAAGAGTGGCGAGGTGTGGGCAAAGGAACCCATGTCCCCTCGGAAGGGGGCAGCCGTGCACCTCAGCTCCTGCTGAATGGTTTTGAAAAGCAGAAGAAATGCAGGATCAATGAGACCAGGTCTTTCACTTTTCAAAAGAAACTCAATATCCAGTGCTGTGTGTCAAATCAGCCAATATTTCTTCCTGTTGTGTCATATTTGGTCCATAAGCCACTGATTTAAGGCCTCTGATAAGGAGTTAACTTGCATGGTTTTAGGGTAGGGACACTGCAACTGCTATTTGGAAGTCTGAAGGGATGGAGAACCGTCCCAGAGGGCTGAGGGTGCAGGTAAAACAAAAACAAAACCACTTCCAGGTGGGCAGGGAAGGACTGCAAAGGTGCATGGGGGTGGGGCAGGCGTGTGCTAGGCCCCTACGTGTGCACGTGTGTGTGCTCCTGTGTAGATAGGAGTCCTCCCCAGAAGCACAGAAAACCATCTGCAGGGAGCCCAAGCAGTCTCCACATCACACCAGCCCTTTCTCTTTCCAGAGATGCCAAATTGCCTTAAGGCAGCTAGGGAGATCCTGATTTATGGCTCAGCTACCATGGCTTCTGGAAACTTTGTTCTTTCTGACCTTGTACTGTGATTTATAAAAGAGATCTGTACCCCAGCAGTAACTTCTCTTTCTCCACCAGGCAAACAAAGTGCAGGGAAGAATCTAGGAGCTGGTTTCTGTTGCCCAGGAAAGCATGACGCTTTAGGGAGTCAGAAGTTGGAATCCTGGTTAAGATGCCAAACTTCTGCATTTATTTTTCCTTCTTCTGTCAAATACAGAAGCCTTGAATAATCCCCTGCTTTCCTGATTTTCAATCTGTGACAGTTTCTTTCAACCCAGTTACTGAACTTAGAAAAAGTTAAACCCAGAAAACTTAAAGAACCTCTTTGTCAGTGACCTTGGCTGCCAAGGCACAAGTCTCTTTTTTCCCAGTGCTGAAATATCCCTGCTACTCACTAGAGGAGCAACTAGTCCTTCCTTAAAAACCCGGAAGCTGGTTATCTGGTTATGGGTTTCTCTAGCTAGGCCTGCTGCCTCAGTACCCTGGAGAGCCAGGGGAGGGAAAGATGAAATTAACAATTACCTCCATTTCCTATAGGCAGCTCTGCTAAGGAGTTTGGTTTAATCCATAGGTTTCTATTTTCCATGGGAAAAATATACTAGTGTTGGAGTCAAGAATCCTGGGTCCCACACTCAGCTCTGCCCCTAACTGCCTGTGTGATCCTGGGTCGGTCATTTCACTTCCCTGCATTGGTTTCCTCCTTTGTAAAGGAAGTTGGGGCTGGGGCAGAGGGGAGCTGCGGCCCCTTCCAGCTCTAACAGTCTGTCTGTGACCTGAGCACTGTCCTCTGCAATGCTATGTTTCTCATAGGAAGGGTTAGGTGAGAATCCTTGTTAGAGTTTGGTTAGAAACAAATTCTGTTTAAAAAAATGTTACCAGTATATCCACCCTGTTCTTATAAGGCACATTCAGATTCCATTTCCATAAATTAAATCACATCTTAAATGCGATTATTCAAGGAAATTCTGCTGTGAATCCTTCAGGCAAAGAGCCTGCTGGTAAAATAGATCGCTATGCTGAGTCTGTTTTTTATGTCATCTTTCCATTTAAATGCTACAACAAAACCTTTCTCTGAGAGAGCGGGTGGTTCCAGCCCGAGTCCCAGGGTGGGCAGTAAGTGTCGCCAGGGGCCCTTCTGCTGACTGGCAGAGGGAAGAGCTTTGCTTTCCTGCCGGGCACGGAAGCTAAACCCTTTAACTCGCAGCCCCGTTTGAGCCTCACAACAGCATGTGAGGCAGGTGTTATTAGCGTCCCTATTTTGCAGATGACAAAACAGAAGCTTGGAGAGGTCGCATGAGGTGCATACAGCTCATAAACTGTGATTCAGACCCAATTTCTCTTCTTTGCCTCCAAATCCGAGGAAGCCAAGACGACCCTGGGTTCAGTGACCCGAGGGGCAGTCCCGAGGGGCAGTCCCGCCGGGTCTCACCCAGCCTTGGTGAGAGCTGAGGGCGGCGTGGGGGTGGGGCCGAGGGTGCACAGAGCTCCCACCTGGCTCAGGGCCCCAGCGGCGGCTGGGTGGCCGCTCTGTCACCGTGAAGGCAAACGGGAGAGACGCGTGAGGGGAGGAGCCGGCCGCTTCCCCCTCCAGGTCTCCTCAGAAGACTCTCCCCCCACCCTAGGAAGAAGGGAGCTGGAACTGAACCCAGCCACGGGCTTCTCAAGGGCATCCCCACCTGTGAAGTGAGCGCAGCACCTGAGACATGAAGGGGGCTGGGGAAGAGGAGGGGGTGCTGGGGACAGGGGTGTGAAGGCTGAAAACCGCGGGAAGCGTGGATGAAAATCCGGGCTGGGGTCTGGCTTACGGGTTCCGCGCCCCCCGTGCTAACTGTAAGAGCCTGCATGTGTCCCAAGGAGGATGCGAGGAAGGCTCTAGTGCAGTGCCACCCCCTGGGAATGCGCAAATGTGAGGAGGGGGAGAACAGGGATGGCAGGAACAAAGGGCTTTACAGAAGGACAGCCCATAAATGTACAGATGGGGCCAGGGGCTTTCAGAACCCCACAGCACTGCCTGCTGCTTTCCAGTCAAAGGACCAAACTGGCTTGCAAATAAAAGCCTAAGTACACAGTTAGGAGCCCCGCGTTTATTCTCCTTCTTGCTTAGTACTGACCAGTCCCTCGCTGCACTGCGTTCAGCTCTGTTCCATCTCCCCCAAGCACGATGGACCACACCTTAGCTGTGTGACCTGGAATGTGTCACACCCTCTCTGAGACTCAGTGTTCTTACTTGCCAGGGAGGAAAACAATACCTAGCCTACTGACCTCCTGGGGTTGTTGTAGGATAGTCGTATTAATAATAGGATCTGCACATGGTGCTTTCTGTGTCTAACACTGTACATTAACTCACTCAGTCTTCAAAACAGCCTTACGAGATTGGTATTCATTTTACAGAGAGGGAAACTGAGTCATAGGGAGGTTTCGTAACTGGCCCAGTATCACCCGGCGGTCCTGTGGCAGAGGGAAGATCTGAACCCAGACAATTTGGCTCCAGCATCCACGGTCTCGACCACTTTGTTAAATGAAGGGGCCTGAAAGCACTGAGCGTGTTTGAAATGCTTTTTTAATGGACACCGAAATTCTTACTCTTGTTACGACCACTCCAATTAGAGAGGGTGCAGAGCAGGGGAAGGGTTCACTGGGTGAAGATGGGGCCGCCAGCCTCCGTGCTGTGGGCACGGCGAGCCCCTCCCGGCCTCACCGCTGTCTTCCTGTGTTCCTTTTAAAAGCAAAGGAGCTCTGCTGCCCAGAGCGGGTTTGTCTGTCTCCTGGAGACAGTGGTTGTCAAGCCCTGGGAGAACAGCAAGCATGTCAAAAATAGCAGCGCCAGCAGACTGCGTGGCTGCTTTCCCTTTGAAATGTCGACTTCGCTCTCTCCAAAGAGCCAGGGTCTGCCTGCAAGGCTTGCAGGCAGCCTGCGGTGGAGGCTCCTGAAGGTTATAAGACGTTTCCTGGGGTCAGGCTAAGAGGATCTGCTGGGGCCGATGGCGGACTAAGGAAGAATCCTCATCAGAGTAACAGTGTTGACGCTGGAGTTGTGTTACTAAACCCCACCAGGGCCAGGCCCCCCAAGAGGTAAAGTGACAGCCAAGCTTAGACCAGTATTAGTGGCACTCCCTGTAGTGAGCACAGCTTTTTTATTCTGGGAACAAGGAAGTCACTGTCTTGCTTGGGTAACCTTCCAACGGTGGTCAGCTCCCACAGACTCCCATTAGGGTCCACGTGAAGCAAGGGGCTGAGGGCCACGAGAAGACCACGAGGCAGGATGAACTACTGTCCCTGGGATTTCTCAGCAGACACCGGCTCCTGACGTCAGGCCAGGGGAGTCAGGCATCTGCCATCAGTCTGCAGACCTCCGAACAGGAAAGACAGGACCATCTCCTGCCCCACAGGGACCTCAAGCCCCCCGGGCTTTATTCCCTGTGACTGCATCCCAGAAGGACCCTCTCCCTCCAGACCCCACACTCCAGGCCTTATTCTGCCATGAGATGCCTGTGCGGTCCAAGGCAGCCCAGTGCAAAGTGGATGGAGAGAGGAAATCCTACGATTTTTAAAAAATGGGCTTCTTTTCCTCCTCTAAGGGACGCCGACAAGCTAGAATTAGACCACACTTCCCTTGCCGCAGCAACAACAGACAGTCAAAACCACTTCCAGCCAGTGAGTCCTGGGACAACAACATTCCCTGGGACTCTGTCTTGGCATTTACGCAGGGATGCAGGACAGGAAAATACCGCCAGTAGCGAGGGCTCAGCAGATGGAGAGAGGAATGAGCCCCAGTAGGACTGGAAAAGGTAGCACCAAGGGGAAGGATGGAAGGGGTGGAGAGAGCAAAAGGCCAATAAGAGCGAGAGAACAGTGGGGTAAATAATCTTCAGAAAAGGCAACAGAAATGAAGGCTGGTACGTCCCACTTCTGTTTATGCCCAGCGCCAAAGACCCAAAGGCAACGATGAAACCTCAGCACAGGATTTTTAAGGGTTAATGGCTACTTGGGGTGGGGGAAGTGTGGGGAGGGGGTGGGAAAACAGAACCTGGACTCCTATGCAAGTTCTTAAGGAACTCTGAGTTTACAGGTGCAGAGATTATTTGGGGTTTGTTTGTTTGTTTTGCCAGCAAAACCTAAGTCTCTGGGGCAAGCTCACTGCCTTAGCTCTATGTAATAAATAATGTCCAGCAAATTTATCATAGTTTAATACATGCTAATTATGCTCCACCCTCACCAAGAAATGGCTTGACCTGTCTTTACAGCCAAAAGAGCATGGCAATTCCACAACGGTGTGAGTGTCAAAATAAATTTTAAAAATCACAAGTTCTTGATGCCGTACATGAAATACCAGGGAGCAACTGGATGAAAGCTCTAAAGTGTCCCCATGTGGCAGAAGAAAAAGCTGTCATTCCATTCTGGATATTCCGTATGCTACACTTCTAAATTTGTAAAACCCAACTACCACTCCCCTAGCCAGGAGGTGAAACTCCCAGGTTATTAGCTCATATTGCCTTAAAAAAAATTCAGTGATTCTTTGGTTAATTTATAGTGTTGTGCAGCTACCTCCACAATGCTGTTTTAGACATTCCCGTAAGCCCCTCCACCCCCAAAGTCCCCTTGTGCCTATTTTACTAGAAGCATCTCCAGCCAGACCGGGGCCCCTCCAGCTCCTGATATCTGTGGGCGGGACTTGCTCTGGGCTCTGCAACCCCCAGGATTGCTTGGTGAATCTGAAACCACCATGTCAAGGGGTGGTCCCTGCACCTTGACCATTGGGGTTTATCGCTCTTCCTTTCACTCCACCTTCTGTGCCCGAGAGACACCCCAGGCTATGAGAAACTTTGAGCCAATTAAGGGCAGTTGTAAGGCCACCCCTGAGTTAAGGTTTATTCCAGGCTAAGTCCAATCTTATCCCTTTCTTCTAAGTCCTATTTTCTTTGTTTATTTTAGTATTTCTACTGTTCCTTTGCCTTTAACCTCTCTGCGAGCCTCTTAAGGTTGTGGAGA
>JAQZBX010067701.1:0-15886 GCA_029593785.1 Cabassous unicinctus
TTCTTTATCTCTAGAAAAAGCTCCATTTTTATGGTGAACTCTGTTTCTATGAAGTTGACAACATCATCAGTCCTATAATCCCAAAGACACTACTTGATTAACTCTGATGCTAGTCAAGATAAATCGATTCAAGACATGAATTGTGT
The DNA here is from genome assembly GCA_029593785.1 of Cabassous unicinctus. NCBI lineage: Eukaryota > Metazoa > Chordata > Mammalia > Cingulata > Chlamyphoridae > Cabassous > Cabassous unicinctus. Next base: position 147 of record JAQZBX010067701.1, read on the forward strand.
CATTCACTTCCTTCTAAATGTCTCAAAATCTACCTTCCTGTCTTATCCAAGAAGCTTCAGTTTTATGGATTTTGTTTGTGCTGGGTAAGTACTCTAAAGCATGTATAGCAAGAGTATTCTTACTGATCTGTATATCTAAGAGGAACTGAAATCTACCAGTATTTTCTCAGTCATCCATGTGACTCTATATAAGTAGAAATATTGTGCTGAAAAAAATATATAAGGAGTTTTTTTGTTCTTGAGTGTGTATATTTTACTGTCAACCAAGGAAAGATAATCCAGTATAGGTCTTGTTATGTCAGATTTACCTTCAAACTTCAAAATATTAGGAGTTCCCCAAAATAAATGATTAATTTTCATTGTTGATTTTCCTATAAGTTGGGTTTTAAAGAAATTTTTTAACTAAAGTTATAAAATTATTCAGATATATCTTGAAATATAGAAGAACAAATTATTTCTGTAGAGAAAACAAGCAATGTATTTCTATTTTAGGTAAAGGTATTTACATCCAAATACATATTTTGTCATTATTTTAATTCAGCTCTGAAATTAAAATAATTGCATTTCATTATTTTTGTATCATGCATTTTAGGTAACCAATTATTCCATTTTCATGGTTTTCTTATATAGCCCTGTGTGTTTTCAGCCTTATTTCTGCAGCATGATTAAAATGTTGAGATAGCTCTCTGAGAATGTGCTGGGGAGTTTCTCTATTGTTCTTCTCTGGGTAACATCAAGATACATAATATTCCTGTGCTCTCTAATTCTCATGTTGATAAAGATAATAGATCAAATGGAGCATTACATGTTTACATCATACATTTTTCTTTACAAAGAAGAAGTAACAGGTCTGGTTAATATCAAACTAAACAGTTTTGTGTGCTTTCCTACAGAAACTTTGTCTACCCTGTGACCTAGGGGACCAGGGCAGAAATGGATGATAGAAGGAGGAAATCAAGGAATTTGTTGAGGAATCTTGTAAGGTGAAGAGACATTCAGTGGTTTCATTGAGGTGGAGGTAAGAAACTTCTCCAGGGTAGTGCATGTAAGTGCAGAAGGTGTAAGGCAAATCAGAGTGCATTGGGGAATGAGCGGGAAGTGATGACAAACCCACTAATTGCTGCTCATAGAAAAAGGTTGACCTCAATTGGCAAGAGAATTCAAAAGCTGGGGAAGGAAAAATCACATACCAATTAAATTTAAATATTTTAAGATAATATTTTCATAAAATCAATATATGAAAATTGACAGTATTTAAAATGGTAATGAAAGTAGGCCAGGTCACATCTCATAGTTTGGGGAACTACCAAGAATCCAAAAAAATAAGAAGGGACCTTGAGGTCTACTCTATTCTGAAGCAAGTTCCAAAGAAAAGCCACACTTTGCTCTTCCCCCAAAGTTCTGCACTGTTCAGTTTCTGTTTTCTATGGCAAAAAGCAACCTCTATTTGTATTTCCTTTGTATAGGGAAAACATTTAATAAATCCAATGAGTGATCCATTCCAAGGAGAAAACCCTAATTGCACAGACCACAAATACCGAACATAATTAGTGTTTCATTCAATGAGATGCATTCAGTTCACCTTGGTTGAATTTACAAGATAATTAAAAAGTTAAAATCCACTTATCATTTTGGAAATACAAGAGATAAGATCATTGAGAAGGATGACTGAAAGGCTACTTTATTAATTAATTCAACAAATACTTTACAATTCATTCTTTGTAACAGGAAATATTTGAAGTCTTGGAAATACAACAAGGAACCAGATATACTAGTTCTATATGGACAAAGAGCTTGAATTCTCTGAAGGAAGGATGGGATTAAAAATAGAAGGAAGAGGCTCCTCTTTGCCTGGAGGTAGCCTGCATCCACATCTTGGGTGTGTACTTTTCTCTTGTTTCTCAATAAACTCTTTTTAATGACCTAACTAAAATAAATAAAGTAAATAAATAAATAAATGGAAGAGTTCTGGGAAGATTGTGTCTGAGGAGGTTCACAGGGCTCAGCTTTCTGACAAAAACAATGGAGAAAGAGCCAAAAGCTTTCCAAGGAACATGCTTTGGGGGTCAGCATATCAGGAGAGTGCTACACAACTCCCAGGAGGTTGAGGGAGAGAGAGATGAATGACCCAGAACAACAAATGTGAGTTCCCAAACCCCCTCAATGGCTGGGAAGTGCTCCCCTCTCACACCCTCAATATATTAAGCTGGGTTAAAAACCCCAGGTTCACCACAGCCAACTGAGAGGGGAACAGATGTCTTTCTCCCTGTCTGCTGTTACAGGGCAAAAGAAAGGGGGAGTTGGAAGGCTTCTCTTCAGTGAATTTGGCCAGGAGAGCTAAACAGAAGAAAGCAAAGAATGAAACAACTCTGTGCAAGGGTGTGTGGAAGAGTGCCATCTACTGGCTGGTCTGGATATTGCATGAACAAAAACTGCTTTGGGGTTTCTCTGTACCCTAACTCCTAGGAGTAAATCTGCACATTAGTCAGTCCCTAGCACAATTTTGATAACATAACCCTGGGAAATTTTAAAGAATTAGAATAAGTTGAACCATATATCAAAGAAAAGCTGTGAAATAAATAGGCAAGAGAGAAAAACTGGCCAATAGAGCAAATTCACCAAAAAATTCAGATGTCTAGACATCAGCAAAAAATTACAAGTCATACTATGAAACAGGAAGAGATGGCCCAGACAAAGGAACAAACCAAATATCCTAAAGAGATACAGGATTTAAGATAATTAGTGAATTCAAAGTCTTCACAAACAAACAAAAACTGATAAAAATATGTTATGAAAAGACCAGAATTACAAGAAATACTAAAGAGAGTGCTGCAGCTTCAAAGAAAAAGTCAAGGATGAGATACTTGGAGAAAAGAATAGAAATTAAGATTATTAGGAAGGGTAAATTAAAGGGTAAAAAAGAGAAAAGTAAGATGACGAGAGAAAGCCAAAGGACAAAATTGGTGAAGTAATGCTTTTAAAATAATAACATTGAATGTTGATTGAACTCTCCAATCAAAAGGCATACACTGATAGAATGGATCAAAAAATATGAGCCATCTATATGTTGTCTACAAGAGACTCACCTCAGACATAAGGATATGATGAGGTTAAAAGGGAAAGTTTGAAAAAAGTTATTCCATGCAAGTAGTAACCAAAAAAGAGCTGGAGTTGTGATACTAATATTGGAAAAAATAGATTTTAAATATACAGTTGTTATAAAAGATGGAGAAGGTCATTATACATTAAGTAAAAAGGCAATTCACTGAGAAGAAATTAATATACTAAATATTTATGCACCTCACCTGAGAGCCCCAAGATAAATGAGGCACATGCTGGCAAAACTGAAGAGAGAAATAGATGTCTCTACAATAATAGTTGGAGACTTCAAAACTACACTCTTACTATCCTCCACTCTGGACAGAGGATAAAGAAACAGAGGGCTTGAAATTATATGATGAATGAACTAGACCTAACAGACATCTATAGAACACTGTACCCCAAAACAGCAGAATATATTTTCTGTACAAGCACACATGGATCCTTCCCCATGATAGACCATATGTTGGGTCATAAGACAAGTCTCAATAAATTTAAAAAGATTGAAATTATACAAAATGCTTTCTGTGTTCATAACAGAATGAAGTTGGAAATTGATAATGGATGGAAAAAAGGGAAAACTCATAAGTATATGGAGATTAAACAACACATTCTGAAACAGTTAGTCCATAGAAGTAAAAATTGCAAGAGAATTATGCAACTATCTAGACATGAATGAAAATGAGAATACAACATATCCAAACCTCTGGGACACCACAAAGAAAGGCTTGAGAATGAAATTTATAGCCCTCCATGCTTACACTAAAAAAAGATGATAGAAGGGAATGGATGTAGCTAAAGTGGTTCAGTCCCTGCTTCCTATTTACTAGGCCCTGTGTTCCATCCCTGGTAGCTCTTCAAAACAAAACAAAACAAATGAAAAAACAACTCTCGTTGGGGAACAGATATAGCTCAGTGGTTGAGCACATGCTTCCAATGAACAAGGTCCTGGGTTTAGTCACCATTGCTTCCTTAAAAAAAAAAAAAAAAAGAAGAGCTAAAATTGAAAATCTAACTGCACATCTGGAGTAAATAGGAAATGAAGAGCAAACTAATTCCAAACCAAGCCAAAGGAAAGAAATGGTAAGGATCAGAGCAGAAATAAAAGAAATAAAAAACAAAAAAGCAACAGACTATCAACAAAACCAAAAGTTGGTTCTTTGAGAAGATTAATAAAATCACCAAACCATTAGCTAGATGACAAAAAAGACAGAATATGCAAATAAATAAAATCACAAATGAGAGGGGGACATTACCACTGACACCTCAGAAATAATAGAGATCATAAGAGGATTCTATGAATAATAGTAAGCCAAAAAACTAGACAATGTAGAGCAAACGGACAAATTCCTAGAAATACACTAACCATCTTCAATGACCCTAGAAGAAATTGAAGACCTCAACAGTCAGTCATAAATGAAGAAATTAAAAGTCATCAAAAACATACCAAAGATGAAAATCCCAGGACCAGATGTCTATACAGGTGAATTCTACCAAACATTCAAAGATGACCTAATACAAATCTTGATCAAGCTCTTCCAAAAAACTGAACAGGAATGATTGCTGTGAATCTCATTCTATGAAGCTAATATCACCCTAATACTAATACCAGATAAAGATAATACAAGAAAAGAAAATTACAGGCCAATATCTTTGATGAATATAGATGCAAAAATTTTCAACAAAATACCTGCAAACTGAATCCAAAGACACATTAAAAGAATTATACACTGCAATCAAGTGGGTTTTATCTCAGGTAAGCAAGGGTGGCTCAACACATGGAAATCAATTAATGTAAAGAACCATATTGATAAATTGAAGAAGAAAAATCACACAATCCTCTCAATTGATGCAGAAAAGCTATTTTGATAAAATACAGCACACCCATTTTTGATAAAAACACTCCAAAATATAGGAATAGAGGGAAACTTTCTCAATATGGTAATGTACATATATGAAAAACCTACAGCTAACATTGTACTCAATAGTGAAAGAATGAAAGCATTCCCACTAAGATAAGGAACAACACATGGATGCCCACTGTCACCACTGTATTCAATATTATGCTAGAAGTTCTAGCTAGAGAAATTAGGCTAGATAAAAGGCACCCAAATAGAAAAGGAAGAAGTAAAACTTTCACTATTTGCTGATGGTATGATCCTATATCTAGAAAATCTTGAAAAAAATCCACAATGAAGCTAATAGAACAAATTCAGCAAAGTGCTGGGATGCAAGATTAATATGCAAAAATCAATAGCATTTCTATGCACTACTGATATGCAATCTGAGGACAAAATCAGAAAAAAAATCCATTTGTAATAGCGACTAAAACAATCAAATGTTTATGAATAAACTTAATCAAGTACATATGAGACCTGTCTTTAGAAAACTACAAAAAAATTGCTGAAAGAAACAAAAGTCTTTAATAAATGGAAGGACATTCCATGTTCATGGATTGGAAGAATAAATATCACTAAGTTATTGATTCTACCCCAACTGATTTACAAAATCAGCACAATCTCAATATAAACTCCAAAAGAATTTTCTGTAGAAATCTAAATGACAATTACCAAATTTATTTGGAGGGAATACTTCCCTGAATAGCAAGATGTGTTTTAAAAAAGGAATACTGAAGTTGGAGGACTCTCACTTCCTGACTTTAAAGCATATGATGCAGCTACAGTGGTAAAAACAACATGGTACTGGCATAAAGACAGATAGATTGACCAATGGAACCAAACTGAGAACTCAGAAATAGACCTTCGCATCTACAGTCAAGTGATTTTTATCAAGGCTCTTAAACCCACCCAGCTGGACCAGAAGAGTCTTTTCAACAAGTGGTGCTGAGAGAACTTGATAGCCATATCAAAGAAAGAAAGAGGACCTCTATCTCTCACCTTAAATAAAAATTAACTCAAAACAGATCAAGGACCTCAATATAAAAGCAACAATCATAAAACCTCAAGAAGAAAATGTAGGAAAACATCTTCAAGATATTGTGATAGGTGGTATTTTCTTAAACCTTATACCAAAAGCCCAAGCAACAAAAGAAAAAATAAATCAATGGGACCTCCTAAAAAGTAAACACTTTTTCACCTCAAAGTATTTTGTCAAAAACGTGAAAAGACAGCTGACACAATGGGAGAAAATATTAGGCAATCACATATTGGATAAGGGTTTAATATCCATGATCTATAAAGAGAATATAGAACTCAACAATAAAAAGACAAACTACCATTTAAAAAGTGGGCAAAAGACTTGAAAAGACAATTATCCATAGAAGAAATACAAGTGATGAAGAAACACATGAAAAAATGTTCAATATCACTAGTCATTAAGGAAATGCACATCAATACTATACGATGTCAATTAGACTGGCCACTATTAAAAAGTCAGAAAACTGAAAATGTTGGAGAGTATGTGGAAAGATAGGAACACTTACTCACTGTTGGAAGGAATGTAGAATGGTACAGCCACTGTGGAGGATTGTTTGGCAGTTCCTAAGAAGTTGAATATAGACTTGCCATGTGATCCAGCAATACCGTTACTAGTTATATACCCAAGAGAACTAAGTGCAGTATCATGAACAAATATTTGTAAAATATTGTTCCTAATGGCATTATTCATGACTGCCAAAATTTGGAAACAACCCAAGTGTCCATCACCTGATGAATAGATAAACAAATTGTGGTATATATGCATGATAGACTATTAAGCAGCTGTAAGAAAAATGAACTCGTGAAGCATATCACAACAAGGATGAACCTGAAGAACATTATATTGAGTGAAGCAATCTGGGCACAAAAGGACAAATACTTTATGATTCCACTATTATGAACTGAATATATTATGTAAACTTGTGGAATTAATTATTAGAATATAGGTCACCACATAATAGAATGATGGTAGAGAATGGAAAGTTGAGGTTTGTGCAGAAGGGATTAAAACAATTTTTGTAAATATTTGGAAATGAATGGAAATAGTGAAGGTACTTCATGGTGTTTATGACTAGCAGAGCTATTATATGGGTATGACAGTGGCCAAAAGGGAAAGTCTGAGGACATTTATATTACCAGAAGGAAAGCTGAAAAAATGTAACATGGAACTGTGTATAACATAGTGAAACCTCAGGCAAAATACAAATATGGGTTATATTGCATGTATAAGACTGTTTTTACAAACTATAAATACAAATATACTAGAGAGAAGGAAACAGAGTAGCAGCTATGTATGGAAAGGGAAACTGAGAGATAGAGAGGTTATGAGTTTTGTTTGTTTTCTTGGTTTTTGTTTTTTATTATTTCTGGAATAATGTAAATTCTCTAAAATGGAATGAATTGATGATTGCACAATTATGTGGTTATACCGAATACCACTAATTGTACACTTTTGATAGATTTATGCTTTATAATATGTATCAAATTTAAAACAATAAAGTGATGGCAATTAGATCACCCAGATCTAATTGCAGCCTTAGCTTAAGCTTCAGCCCCACCCTGGTAGGGAAGAATCAAGGTAGACTTGCACCATACTCTCCAAGCAAGTACAGGGGCTTTCAGCTGGCACAGCCTGGATAGCCAGATACCTGGAACTCCTTCCCACTCCCAAAGGACAGGAAGGGAGCTGTGTTTCCTTAACTTCTCAAGGCAAATATTTTTGGCCTACATGAAATCAACTGTTGGGCATCTGTTTCTTCATCTCCACCCCTGATAGGACAAGAGGGGTTGTTGTTTCCTACCCTCTCTGGGTAACTGCAGGGGCCTTCGGCCCACACAAACTGAATTGTCAGACACTTGTATCTCCATCCCTGTCCCCCAAGGAGTAAAGGAGTGGAGCTGCTGATCTGGACAACAGCGGGCAATTTTGCCAACATGGACTGGACTGTTTTGTCCCTATGGATCCACCTTCACCCTCCAATAGGATAGGAGGGGACTGGTGAGCACAAAGAAGACTTTGAAAGCATGCCTAGAAAAATAGCAGACTTATGGGAATGAAAGGCACAATAAATTAAAAAATATACACTGGAGGCATATAACAGGAGATTTGAGTAAGCAGAAGAAAGGATCAGTATGTTTGAAGACATGGCCTCCAAAAGCAAACATACAAAAGCACAGATAAAGAAAAAAGTGGAAAAAACTGAAAAGGGTCTCAAAGAACTAAATGATGTCAAGAGATGTGCAAACAAAATTGTCATGGCTATCCCAGAAGGAGAAGAGAGGGGGAAAGGGGCAGAAGGAATAATTGAAGAAATAATGGTAGAAAATTCACCAACACTAAGAAGGACATAGATATCAATGTCCAAGCACAATGTACTCCCATGCAAAAAAATCCAAATAGACCAAATCCAAGACACCTGCTAATCAGAATGTCAAATGCCAAAGACAAAGAGAGAATTCTGAAAGCAGCAAGAAAAAAATGGTGTATAACATACAAGCCATACCCAATATGATTAAATGCCAATTTCTCATCAGAAACCATGGAGACAAGAAGGCATAGTGTGATGTATTTAAAATATGGAAAGAGAAAAACCACCATCCAAGAAACTTATATCCAGAAACATTGTCTTTCAAAAGTAAGGGCAAGTTTAGAATATTCACAGATAAACAAAAAATGAGAGTTTGTAAACAAAAGACTGGCTTTCAAGGAAGTGTTAAAGGAGTGCTACAACCTGAATAGAAAAGAGAGGAGAGAGATGTTTGGAAGAGAGTCTAGAAATGAAGATTATATCAGTAAAAGTAACTAAAAGTGTAAAAAGAGTGGTGAAAATAAAATAAGACAAATAATACCCAACAGTCAAAATGGGTGAAATAAGAACTGCCTTTATAGTAATAACATTGACTGTATTTTAATAGATTAAACCTCCCAATCAAAAGACACAGACTGGTGGAATGGATAAGAATGCACGAGCCATCTATATATTGTCTACAAGAGACTCACCTGAGACCCAAGGACACCAACAGATTGAAAGTGAATGGCTGGAAAATGATATTCCACACATGCAGTAACCAACCAACAAACAAACAAACAAAAAAACCTGCAATACCTATACTTATATCAGATGAAATAGACTTCACAAGCAAAACTATTAGAGACAATGAAGGACATTATATATTAATAAAACAGGCAATTCATCTGGAAGAAATAACAATCATAAATGTATATGCATATAACAAGAATTCCTCAAATTGCAAGAGGTAAACAGTAAGAAAACTGAAAGAAGAAATAGATATCTCTACCAAAGTAGTTGGACTTCAGTATACCACTCTCAGTATTTGATATAGTATCTGGGGAGAGGATAAATAAGGGAACAGAGAGCATGAATAATATGATAAAAGGGCTAAACCAAATAGACATATACAGAACATTGCACATCAAAACAGGAGGTTTCTCAAGTGCTTATGACATTTCTCCAGGATAGACCACACACTGGGACACAAAGCTGATCTCAATAAATTCAACAAAATCAAAATTATACAAAGAACTTTCTCTGATCATAATGGAATAAAGCTGGAAATCAACAAGAGGCAGAAAAAGGAAAAAAAATCACAAATATATGGATATTAAACCACATAATGTTAAATAACAGTGAGTCAAGAAATAAATTTTGAGAGAAATCAATAAATATCTCAAGATGAATGTAAATGAGAACACATCATATCAGAAACTATGGGATGTGATGAAGGCAGTGCTGAGAGGGAAATTTATATCACTCAATGCTTACATTAAAAAAATACTGAACTCCATTATAAGTTTTAGAAGCTTTGTTGCAGATTTCTCAGGGCTTTCTATGTAGAGGATCATGTCATCTACAAATAATGAAATTTTTACTTCTTTTCCAATTTGGATGTCTTTTATATCTTTTTTTTGTCTCAGGGCTTGAGCAAGTACTTCTAAGACAATGTTAAATAGGAGTGGTGATAGTGGGCATCCTTTTCTTGTTTCTGACCTCAGAGGGAAGGCTTTTAGGATTTCGCCATTGAAGATGATGTTAACTTTGAGTTTTTCATTTATACCCTTTATCATGCTCAGAAAGTTTCCTACTATTCCTATGTTTTGCAGTGTTTTTATCAGGAAAGAGTGCTGTGTTTTGTCAAATGCTTTTTCTGCATCTATAGAGATGGTCATGTAATTTTTTTCTTTCAATCTGTTTATGTGGTATATTACATTGATTGATTTTCTTATGTTGAACAATCCTTGCATACATGGGATGAAAGCCACTTGGTCATGGTGTATAATTCTTTATATATATTGTTAAATGCAATTAGGAAGTATTTTGTTGAGGATTTTAGCATCTAGATTCATTAGAGAAATTGGCCTTTAATTTTCCTTTCTTGTGCTATCTTTGTTTGGCTTTGATATTAGGGTAATGTTGGCATCATAGAATGAGTTCGGCAATGTTCCTTCTAATTCTATTTTTTGGAAGAGATTAAGCAGGATTGCTCTTAGCTCTCTCTGGAATGTTTGGTAGAATTCAGCTGTGAAGCCATCTGGTACTGGGCTCTTCTTAGTTGAGAGGTTTTTGATGACTGAGTCTATCTCCTTACTTGTAATTGGACTGTTGAGTTGATCAATTTCTTTTTTCATCAATGTAGGCTGTTTGTGAGTTTTTAGGAATTTGTCCATTTCCTCTAAATTATCATTCTTTTTGGCATATAATTTTTCAAAGTTTCCTCTTATGATACTCTTTATTTCTGTGGGGTCAGTAGTGATATTCCTTTCTTCACTCCTTATTTTGTGTATTTACACCTGCTCTCTCTTTTTCTTTGTTAGTCTGGCTAAGGGTTTGTCAATTTTATTGATCTTCTCAAAAAAACAGTTTTTGGTTTTGTTTGTTTTTTCTAGTGCTTTCTTACTTTCTATTACATTTAGTGCTGCTCTAATCTTTCTTATTTCCTTCTTTCTACTTCCTAAGGGAGAGTTTGTTGTTGCTTTTCCAACTCCTCTAGGTGTGCAGTTAGGTCTTCAATTTTAGCTGTTTCTTCTTTTTTAATATACATATTTATGGCTATGAACTTCCCTCTGAATATGGCTTTGGCTGCATCCCATAGGTTTTGATATGTTGTGTTATTCACCTCTCAAAGAAAATGTTTAATATTGATTGAAGTGATGAATGCACAGCTATATGACTCTACAAAATATGATTGATTGTACATTCTGGGTGAATTGTATGCTTTATTAATATGTATCAAAATAAAATTGATTTTTTAAGAAGTAAGAACTTACCTTTGAAATCAGGGAATTAGAAAGAGAAACTGAATAGATAAAATTATACTGGAAAGGAGTAAAACTAGAAGACATTCAATTTTATATTTCAAAACATAATACAGTTCTACAGTTATTAAAATACTGTGATACTGGCATAAATGTAAACATCTAAAACAATGGAATAGAAATGATACTTCAGAAATAAACCAATATATCCATGTTAGTTTTTAAAAAATGTGTCACCAAGTCTAGCACTCAGGAAAGAACCATGACTTCACCATATGGCTGTGGAATAACTGGATACGCACATGCAAAGCATGAATTTTCATCCTTACCTTAAAATATTTACAAAAATTTAAGTCATTTAGAGAGGTAAATTTAAGGGCAAAACTATACCACTCATAAGGAAATATAGAGATGATTCTTCATTACTTTAGATGTGGCAATTGGTGCTTAGATAGGACATTAAAATCACTAGAAACAAAAGAAAAAATAGATAAATTTGTATTTCACAAAAATTAAATACTTTTTCATCAAAGGGCCTCCTAAAGAAAGTGAAAAGATAACCTACAGAAAGGGAAAAAATACTTTCCAATCATATATCTGAGATGGAGCTAATATCTGGAATGTATATTCTAAAAATCCCTTACAATTTAACATAAAGGCAAAAAATCTAATTAAAAATAGACAAAGTATTTGAATAGACACTTCTTCAAGGTATACATGAATTAGCTAACAAGCACATGAAATGATGCTCAACATGTTTAGTCATTAACATGTTGCAATCATTTAACATGTATGCAAATCAATACCACAATGTGACAACACTTCAAACCTGCTGGGATGGTCATACTTTTTTGAAAATCTAAAATAACTGTTGGTGAGGATGTGGAGAAACTGGAATCCTTGTATATAGCTCATAGCTATGTAAATGGTACAAATACTATGGAAAATGTTTATGCAATCCCTCAATAAGATATACACAGAATTGGCTCATGATCTAGTAATTCTGTTCCTTGATATATAGGCCCCAAAACTGAAGAAAGATATTCAAGTAAATGTATACAAATGTTCATATCAGCACTCTTTACAATAACAGGTGGAAACAACCCAAATATCTATCACCTAATGAATGGATAATCAAAATGTGTTATATACATACATTGGAAATTTTTTTCAGTCATAAAATGGAAAAGAGTAATGGCATAAACTAAAACATGGAAAAGACTTGAAAACATGCTAAGTGTTTTCAAAACTTAAGCCAGATGCAAAAGGTCACGTTTTGCAAAGTTTCCATTTTTATGCAATATCCAGAATAGGCAAATCAATTGAGACCAAAAGATGATTAATGCTTGACAGGGATTGAGGGGAGCAGGGAATGTGAAAGAACTCCTTTTTTGTGTATGAGGTTTCCTTTGAAGTTGATAAAAATGTTTTGAAACTAGATAAAGCTGATGCACAGTATGGTGAATATACTAAATGTCACTGATTGAACTTTTAAAATGGCTAATTTTATGTTATGTGACTTTCACCTCAATAAAAAATGTACAGATACTGTCAAGTACAGAAAGTGCATGAGAATTTATTCAAAGAAATCTAGTTTTCTCAAATATAAAACATATATATTTTAATGTATTCATGTGAATATAACATTACTAGTTCTAAATGTTAATGAACATTCATTTTGCCATATTTCTTTTTCATGCATAAATGATATCATATTCATAGTAAAATAAATTAAAAATGGCAAATTAAAAAGAAATCCTTGAATTCCTCAAAAATATTTGTATAATTGTGAATGAAATGGCAAAAAAATTATGTCCATCACTGTTATGTACTATAATCTTTACATCATTTCCCCTTATCAAAACAAGTATAAAATTGGCTTCCAATATACCTTCATATTATTACTAATATTTTATACCATTCTATAGAGTACTATGTAACTTCTACCCTACCACTCCCACCCTTTATTCTGTATCCCAGTAACCTGTTGAATTTTTGTCACATCATTACTCCTTTTGAAAATGTCCATATTTATTCATATTTATTCATAATCCATTTATTTTTTCCAGATTTATTTCAGAGAATTCTGGCCTTTTATTTATAGAGAACCAGTGTGTTAGCATTCCTAATGAATCTCCAGGACCTGAAATATTTCTTGGCACACATAGTGCAAGCAAAATAAATTATTAATGAGGACTGGATGTGGCTCAAGTGATTGAGCACCTCTTTCCCACATGGGAAGTCCTGGGTGTGGTCCCCAGCACCTCCTAAAAAACCAAACAACAAAAAGCAAACAAATGAAAAACCAATTCAGGGGAGCCTATGGAGCTCAGTGTTTGAATGCCGGCTTCCCACATATGAGGTCCTGGGTTCAATCCCTGGCTCTGGTACCACACACAAACACAAAAGAAATCATTAATCAATAAAGAAATGAATGAATCTGCATAATTTCTCTTCACAACATATTTCTCTTACATATCCAACATCATCTGAGAGTTATAAACTCTATTGTATCTGGTAAATCCACTGAAGTTGAACAGTATCAGTCCCATAAAATGAAGCACTGACTAGTTTTATCATCTGTGTAATCAGGGTGTGACACCCTGGAATTTAGTACTTTCGTGGTTTGACTGTTTTAAAAAGGTATGAAAATTCACCTTAAGAAGAAGAAACTGGACAGGACAGTGATTTGCAAAGAGAGGAAAGTGCTGCTTTCTTTTGGAACCTGTCTCAGTACCTTGTTGACCTCACCATTTCTTCCAATTTTGGAGTTCTGGTGAGTTCTCCAAACAATAGATAAGAGCTTGCCACATTTACTTGTACTTTTATAACTCAAGATCATATTCAGAGGTTTTTATTCAAAAGAAATAGCTTCCATTTTATTGTATCCATTTTTGCCTCAACATTCTCATTTACTACTTTTTACTATTTGTGTACCATAATCATTTTGGTTTTGAATCTATTTCATTATTTTTAATTGTGTTTTTCAAGATTCTAGGTCTTTTATGTTCAATACTCTAAGCAATAAACATGAGGCTATTAAGTTTTAAATTAATTAAATTTAAATAAAACTAAAAATTCAGTGATATAGTAGCATTAACTAAATTTCAAGTGTCCAAATCTATATTTGGCTAGTGGCTTCTATAATGCAGTGTGCAGATATAGAATATTATCTTCATTACAGAAAGAACTATTAGGAATATTCATCTGAATCAGATTTTTTCCCCATTTTTTCCATATATTGCTTCTCTATTAACTCCTTTGTCTACACCCCAAAAAGGTTTGATTTTATTTTAACTTCTTAAGGTAGATTCTTATATCAATTAATCATTTATTTTAATTTATATAAGTATTTTACACAATACAAGACCAATAATTATCTCAAGAGTATTGGTTTAGATTTGTTACTTTGGTAATTTTATGTAATGTATTCAATTATTATTATTTTTCATAATGTACTTTTTTATTTGTGCCAAGGTTATTTATAAGAGTTTTCCTTTTAATCTTCAGTTCATAGATTATATTTTCCATGTTTGTCATTATTTTCTGGTTTTATATCCTTCTGAATAGGGAATATTGTTTACCCCTTTCAAATTTTTGAAGTTTTCCTCCATCCTATTGTATGAAACATTTGTATGGTGGGTCCATGAGCTCTTTAAAGGTAGATTTCTTTTCAGGGTGTAGTACTTTATTATATACTTTGTTGAATAATTGTGGAAATCATTCTAATGTCTTTTGAGAAAGAAGTAAGAATTTTTATTGTCAAAACATGAAGACATACAAGCCTATGAGATGATATAGAGACTATATAGGCATGAGTCCCTCATTCTAAGGCCCAGGTAAACAAAACAAAGCTTAACTAAGTTCCTGTCTCTGTAAGTGCTCCTGTCCCAGAACCTGAATCCTAAGAACAACCAATCATAACTCAACAGCTCCCTATTTCTTCTGTAGCTTAGTTCTTCTAAGTCAAGGCTAAGCCAAGTAAGGAAAACTGTCTTGTGTCAATCAGTAAGATTATTTTCTCTAAGGCTACCTGATCCTATTTATAGAAGAATTTTGCTCTCACTCTTCTAAGCTCCCTTCCATTTTAGGGATTGTATGTTGTCTGGTTCAAGAATTGCTTAAAAAAGCTATGAGATCCATACAATTAATTTCCTTGCTTGTTTTGTTTTGGTTTTTTTTTTTTTTCCAATTTTTTTCCAGTTTTGGCTATGAGGAGAGGATCCAAAGGTGACTGCCAATGATTGAGGAGACAAGGAGAAAGACAGACAAAAGTGCCTTCTGAACCCTTTGAGTTTCTTTTCTCCTCACCATCTCCAAAGTTCATGGATGAGTTCCTCTCAGATCTGAGCTCCACTATTTTTGTGTTTGAGCTCTCTGATCTCACTAGCTGTCAGTCCAAAAGTTAGTGGGTTAATCTTTTTCTTGAG
>JAQZBX010067702.1:0-15889 GCA_029593785.1 Cabassous unicinctus
AATTTAATTAGATGTCCAATATGATATGCATGTTGTCTTGTCAAATACTACACCCACATTTTAATGTTCTTATTCAAGATAAACAACAGTCTGCACATTGACATGGCTTTAAAAAATAAAATTTAACTTTACCTTTCTTATATTTTTGGTGTATTGAATTATTATTTAATGTGCTAGGAAAAAAGCACATATGTACAGTATTATATCATATGGTTTTTATTTTAGTAACTATTTCAATGTATGTAACTGATTTCCTTTTCAATATTATTTTATGCATTTAAAAACTTTCTTTTGGGGACGTGTTAGTGCGGGTGTGATATATTTATTAAATAATACACAGTATAGTGTGGACTTAGTATGATTTTTATTTTGATATGTTGTATTCTGAGTGCAGTGGATAACTGTCTGCAAAAAGGTTGATAAAGATGGCAGAGATGGTTTTATGATGCCATGGAAAAACGAGAATTTTCAAATGTTTGCCCAAAAATGACTGTCTGAACATATGTTAAGCCATGTTAGGTTATCAGGTATTGAAATTGTGGGAAAGTTGTAAAATGTAATTTTGAATAATCTAAAATTTAATTTAAAGACATGCCAATGTTGAGTGTCATAAAACCATCTGCTGCTACATTCTGAGAAGGGATCCATGGTTTTCACCTGACTGGCAAAAGGGTCTGTGGAACAAAAAATGTTAAGAACCCCTGATCCTAGTTGAATTATTACTAGACTTAGTCTGCCAATGACAGCATAGTCCAGGTACCCTCACCAAAGGCCTTTATGGGTCTTCCTCCTTGACATATAAAAAGATGAAAAGTTAGCCAAATATGTGGGCCACATAAAATAAAATTGAAAAAAAAAAAAAAAAGAACTTCAGATAAAAGACAAGACACTAGGTCTGAATATGTTATCTGAAATAAAACCAAAGGGCAAAACTTAAGCCCTTTCAGTGTGAGTCGATCCTGAAACACTAATCACCTAGACCTGGATTCCTGCCACAGAAGCAATCTAGAACACATGCAAAAATGACCATATGGCTGCCCCACAGAAATCTGGAAAGGAACCAATCAAGAAGGTGACAAGAGAAACAAACATGCTTCTGACCAAATGAAGCCTGACATAGCCTATAATCTGAGGACCATCAAGAAAAATAATTTTTTTTTCAAATGTAGTTAGGCAGACATTTAGGCATATTTCTCTAGTTCACCCAATTAAATTTGTGTTAAATGAAACACAAGCTGAGTTAAGACATTGGGGGTGGAGGAGGGGGACTATAGCCTGTTTTTAAAGAAAACACAACAGAATATAATTCTGTATCACTAGGATGGCCATGAAAACTGCTGACAATCACTGGAAGAAATACACAACAAATGAAGGCAGAACTCTGACATCTGGAATATATCTATAAAGAAATTATATACATGGCAGATGAGACACCGAAGTATTTTTTTTAAGTTTATTTTTTCTGGTGGCAGAATGACAATCCTTTAAGGAACTTTGACAAGTAGGAATTAGTAGAAGAGGGTTCATCAGTTTTATGAACTTCCAACTGATTCTATTAACAGAGATTCCAAGCATCTAAAATCTATTATGACTAAATGACCTCAAATTTTAGAGAAATATAGAGTACTAGCAACACTGAAAACAACCAATACAAGATGGAGAAACAATGGAAAGTCATATGCAAAAGGAACACGTATATTCCTTAAATAGAAAGACTGAACATTTCACAAAATTTTGTATCAAAGCACTTCACTTCCAGTTAAAGCTCTGATAGAGCTTGGAAATTTTTCAATTAAATAAAACAGACTTATTGTGATATTCCAATTTAAAAAAAAAGGGGGGGTGGTGGTGAAGCATACAGAACGGATTATAGCTTAATCACGCATGACAACCAATATTATTGGTCAAACTCCTTCATATTTAAAGTAGGGAATAATCTACCCCCGAAGTGATGTTTGAAAAAGGCATTTTTCCCCTAACAAACTTCACCTTTTATCAAATGAGGGAAACGAATGAAACAAATAGACAAAACAAAAAACAAAAAAAACCCCACCTCTCTAATAAAGGATACAACTAAAATTTTTCAGCTGCTTTTGAGATAAATATCTATATATACAGAAACAAACATACATACAAACATCTCTCTCCATGTGTGTCCACGTAACAGTTTTACTTCCTAAACTAGAACTTCTGTGTCATTAGTTTAGCAATTTTGCAGGTTGCTAAAATACATGGCATTTTCTTTTCATTAAATAGAGCAATAAGTCAACAGTCAAAACAGTTCCTTAGAGAAGAATTTTGTCAAAATATTCCAACAGTAGGAAAGATGGTGGCAGATTTTAAATCTCCAGGAAACAACAGAGACCGAGAACAATACCTAAAAGATAACAATGTTACAAAGCCCCCAAATATAAGTGAGTAGGAGCAAAGCATTAATTATTACAAGACCACTGTTTTATCAGCATCTGTATGAGAAGCAGCAGGAGGAAAGTACTTGGGCTTCTAATGGTCCTGAGAACAAGAGAACACCAAAATCATTAATGGATGTAAATGTAAAGGGCCAATCAGAGCAGGAGCTTAAAACTGGAAGGGGCTTCTTCAGGATTCAATTTGCAAATGAGTGAAAGGGGACTCTAATGCAATGAAGTCTGATGGTACTGCAGCAATATAACTAGTCTCAATCAAACAAACAAGTCTCAACAGTGTTGAGAAATCCATCACGGGGAGTTGAATCCAAATTGAGCAGGTCAAGGACAACAGGAACAAAGGAAAGAAAAGACTGAGATAATGTGGAGGAAGGAAGCCATGGAAGTTGGTTGCAGAAGCAAAGGGTTTTTTGTTTGTTGTTGTTGTTTTTTTAAATCACTTTACAAAAACAACAGAAGTGGAAGAACACAAACCCTGAAAGCAAATCATCTATCCTGATCCCTCCCGCCTAAAAGTACAGTAAAATTCATTTCAGTTAAAAAAAAATTAGCAACAGAAGAGACTAGCAGGTTAATTCCACATAAAGTTGTATTATAAAGCGGAAAAGAGCACAAGGATGTCTCTATGGACAATGAAAGCATAACAAAGACATGCCCATATAAGGAGAAAACTGTAACCAAATATTTCAAAATAAGCTAAATTTTATTTTTTAAATGAGAGAATCACTGACAAACCTCAGAATTAGAAAAACTCAGAAATGATGTGTTTGGCAAAAAAGGAAGATATGAAAAGGGAGATGACCGAACTCAGGAAAGACTTAGAAATAAAAGAAAAAGTTATTTCAGGAATGAAGACTAAATTAAAGAAATACAAGAATGAACAAACACAATGAATAACAGCAATAGAAAATAGAAGACAATTTTTTAAAATAAAAAAATAAATGAAAGAAAAGAGAAAAAAGATTTCAAGAGAAAAAGCCTGATAAATGAGGGAGGCAAAGAAAGTCCACCATATGTATAACAGTAGTACTGGAGGAAGAAAACCAAAATAACAAAACAGGAAGTGAAAAAAAAAAAAAAAACACTAAAAATTGCAATTCAAGAAAGCTTTCCTAAAATAAAACATAACTTGAAATACCATATTGAAAGAGCCTATACATACCTGGAAAAGCTGATCCAGAACAACCTACATCAAATATATTCTAATGAAGCCAAAGCAACCGTCAAGTATAAAAGCCATGGATAAAACCTAAATCTGAGTTCTTACCATATAAATTAGTAAGAATTCAAGGAATACTGTTCCTGTTAGTCTTTCCCAAGGAATCTACCAATTAGCTTCATACAACCAAAACTCTGGGAAGCCATTAACATAAGGACTGGTGGAAGGTGTGAGCCATTCAAGCAGTAATTCTGAAAGAAGAGAGTAGGAGAATGCTTACCACCACTAAGGCAAGTCTTTCATCAGCAAGTCCCATTATTACAGGGATTCTTAACCCTTTTTGTTCCATGGACCCGTTTTGCCAGTTAGGTGAAAACCCAGACCCAGTCCACACTATACTGTGTATTATTTAATAAATATATCACACCCACACCAACACATACCCATAAGAATAATGTTTTGTGAATTTCACTTTAAGCTCATGGACCCCTTAAGAATCCCTGCATTATTGGGACAATTACAAAAACTGGAATATGGACTGTATGGCTTATATCAATGTTAAATGTCTTAAACTTGATAGCTATATTTTAAGGTAGTTACATGACTGAGTGTTCCTATTCTAAGGAAGTATACACAGCGGTACTACATATTAGATGGCAATGATGCATGCAACCTACTTTCAAATGTTTAGAAGACAGATAGATGACAGATCAGATAAACACTAACAGCTGATAAATCTGGGTATCTTCATGGGGGTGCACTGGCATTCTATGTATTGTTTCTGTACTATTTTTGTAATTTTTCTGTAAATTTGTAATTATTTAAAAATAAAGAGTTAAAAAAAAAAGTGAAAGAGAAGGATCAGAAAAACAGTTTTTCTCAGCACATGTGAATTTAAGGCTATGAGTTTCCAGAATATCTGGTAATTCTGATATTCTTCCAATATTTGGATTGTGTTGACACAGAGAAAAATTAGTGTTAGCCTTAGAGAGCTATACTTTCTTCCTAAGTAACCTAGAAAAAAATTAGCTCATGTCCCATACTGAGGGTAAACTAACTGGAATTGAAATATGCATATTCACTCCATTTATAAGATTTTTGTCCATTCCCTCCTTACAGAGCTAGCAATCACAGAGCAGACTTCCAAAGTGTACCCTATGAAAGCCTGCAGCAAGAGCCAAGAAGAAATTAAGGGATAGAAATTTCTTTTATGGGGAAGGATGGAGTTTACCATGGAAAACGGTTGGGCAGTTGACTGAAGGGCTTAAAGAGAAGGCAATGCAGACAAAAGAAGATGGTAAGGAGCCTTGAGGAGGACTTTCTTCTTGCAATAGCATAAATCTAGAAAGGCCTACCTTTTTAAGGGTTAAAAGGGACAATCAGGCTTCTTCCACACTATCCCATAATCCACTGGACATTTCAGTAAAGAACAAAGGGTTCCTGATATAATATTCAATGCCAAGAAAGAAATGATTATGACTATTAACATCATGCAATCAGGGTCTTACTACTATTAAAGAACAATCAAATTATACCACATATAATGACATTGTTAACAATCTGTATAATTATTATAGTTCCTCTGATTCGGAAACAGAATCTGAAAAGTGACACTATTCCTTAGAAAATTATCAGCTTTCTTAACTCTCATTTGAATACAGAATAATGATTTAAATATGACACAGCAAGCATTACAGTCTCCTAGACAAGTGAACTTCTCACAGAATCTAAACTAAAAATCGACAGAATTCTAATTCCAAATATATTTTAATAACTTATAATTTTAAAATGAAATTAAGATTCAAGCATTTAACTCTAAGCTATAAACACTGCTTATGCAATAGTAACTACATATTAGTTTATAAAAGCCTAATATAGGGTGAACAGTTAAACCCACAGGTTAAGTGTAGAAGGGTTTAAGGCAAAAGGCTTAGGAAAAGGGTGACTGCTTAAACCTCAATAAGTTATCACTGCCAGCCAAGCTAATCTATTGGTGCTAGACAAATGACAAACAGAAATTTGTACTGAAATGTGTGAATACCCTTAATTTGTCTAATGTAAAAGAATCTAGTAAATTAAATCTAGTCTAAAGCTATATTTTCTCCCACATTATGTTCCCAAATCAAGCAATGGTGAACATGATGTTCACTGGGAAATACACAACTACTATACTTCTCTAGAGTAAATAAAAAATAGTTTCAGAATGAAAGTTTCAGAAATAAGGAAACACAAATGTTTACTCTAGCATTTACTTTCATAAATATTAACACCAAAGAACCAAATATGTAGTTGTGAAGCAGCAGTTTATCCAAAATTGAATGCTTCATTAAAGTTGGAAATGGCCAAAAGCTGCAGACAACATCCTGAAGGAAAAGTTTTATACAAATGATACCTTTTTAGAGGCCATGGAGTAAAACAAAACATGGTAAAAAAACAATTTTGTGTTTGCACAGAACAGTGTCTACCTCAACAATTCTACAAATATTGTGCATAAAAGGTTGCCAAGAACTGAGAGCAACTTAAGAAAAAAATAAAATAATAATGCTAGTGGCATGACTAAGTGTAAAGGGGAAGTGCCATAAAATATTTTAGAATAACACCATGGTTTATTCCTCTAGCAGAGCCATACATCTGGTCATTATAAACTTAGTCAAAAAAAAGTCTATTCATCTAGACACTATAAGCAGGGCAATCTCAGGAATTCAGCACCCTGTCAGTGGGCCTTACTTTGGAATTTATGCTCCCCAGTGTAACAGAGTCAGACTCATTTATAGTTTCCCTACACATGGCTCTTCTGCCCCTTTTATTTGAACCTATAAATAAGCACTATACTTGTTAAATATATGTCCCAGAGACTTAAATCTTTGGTCTGTTCATGTGCCAGTTGAGCCCTGAATCTCAGCAGGGTTGCAACACCTACTCTCAAGTTCACTGGACTCACCCAGGACAACTAACAAGATGAAGACAGACAACGACCATCCCAAGGAACAGAGACGTTTGCAACTGCAGGCAAGATGGCTCCATCCATCTGCCCCATGGGATCTAAGCCCCCTCTCAACTAGAACAGAGTAGGCATCACAATCCCTAAATCCTCAATTGAGGAATGAACAATGGAGTAAAGTATACCTATTATTATTCTATTACAGACTTATTATTCTAGCAATAGAAGAACTTTTATCATTGATATAAAGGCAGTGGTCATCAGATGGTCTTAAGGAGAGGGAAGAATAGGTGTAACCTGGGGGCATTTTCGGGACACTGGAATTGTCCTGAATTACATTGCAACAACGGATATAGGCCATTATACATTTTGTCATAACCTATAAAATTGGGTGGGGCAGAGCGTAAACTATAATGTACCAATTGTAATAAATGTACCACACTAAAGAAGATGTTGTTAATGTGGGAAAGTGTGGGAGGGGGAGGAGGTGGGGCATATGGGAATCCCCTGTATTTTTTATATAACATTTATGTAAACGAAAGTTTCTCCAAAAATTAAAAAAAAAATTTTTTTTTAAATAATCTATTATAGTACTGACTGAACTGTACTTCAATCAAAACAGCACTTCTCAGGAGATACAAATGGACCAAAATCATCAGTTTATCCTTAGCATATAAAGCAAAAAAACTAAAACTAAAAATAAAAAATCTTAACAAACAAGGAAAAAGCTATGTTCAACCTATGTACCCAAGGAATGAGTGAACTAATCTCAGAATATAGTTTTAGATACAGTTTCAATTGTTAACAATATCTAGAATAGATAAAGCATTTGGGAGTAAAAAATTGAACACCTCCACTTTTCTTTAAATGTTGAGGTAAAATAAGGTTGGTAATGCTAACAGCTAGAATTTTAAAAAAATTAATGGTTTCACAATAAGAAACCAAGGTGGATTTTGCTGGCTGATAGGCAGTCTTCCATATGGTCATTCAGGGACCCAGGCTTCCTTCAATTTATGGTGCCACCATTTTCCTATGGCTTTGGTTGGAATCCTCTGCTAGATCTTCGCCATCTAACTGACAGATGAGGGAAGAGAAAGAAAAGGAGCCTCAAACTAGAGTGTTTTGCTGACCAAGGCTGGAAGTGTTGTCTATCATTTAACCTCACTAACTGCAAGGGAAGCTAGGAAATATAGCCTAGATGTGGGCTCAAGTGGGAGAAAAGGGGTTATGGTGAACACATAAAACTACCTAGTACAGAAAAGCTTAACTTCATTTGTCTGAATTACCTTTGGAGATAATTTGAGCCAATTTTTAAAGTGAGTTTTACTATACAATTATCATAACTTGTCAGCACAAATAGGATAATCTAAATCACTTACATCACTCTCCACATTAGGCTCTTAATGTCTTGGTTTTTTTCAAAAATCATATCTACCCCTAAAAGAGAGATTCATCCCTATTAGAGTATTCTGAATAACATGTTCCAGTTTCAAAGGTATTTCTTAAAAAAAAAGACTTCTAGAAAGGCTGGAACACGTACATAACAACTCCAAGTGATCCTTCTGAATAGGTTTTTGAAGAACTGTGCACCATTTTTCTTGAGGAGTTGGTCAAGAATCTCATCACTTACTGAAAGTTCTTGGAACCCTGAAGATTTATCAAATCAAAGTGGTTATAATTTCAAACTGATAATGATGCATTAACATCAATAACAATATACCCATATAAAAAAGATAATAAAAACCCTTTGCTTACCAACATTAGAACAAAATATTGAAGCAAAGTTAAAAGTTTCTGAATCCTTTTAACACAAGATTTAACCATAAAAAATCTTTTTGTAAACTGTTATTAAATAAAATAAAATGGCCGGTTGCATTGTTTGTTTCCAGACGATCCCTTTTCGAAAAGGGCTTTTCCAGAAGACTAAAACAATTGACATGCAGGGATTTTTCAAGACACACTAAAACTAATTTTATCTGATAATTTTACTTATCAGATGAAATTAGTTTTGGTCCAGTAGAGACAACTTATCAGAACGAACACACATACCATACAAATCAATGTATATCTGCTCCCCACTTTGTAAGACCCCACCTATGTAAAATAAAATCTTAATGTCAGCCAACCAGAACATTTCCTCACTTGCTTCTGCATTCACTATGAGCTTCCCTTTTCCACTCCCTTGGTGGAGCTCCCCTCTACTTTCTGAATAGGATGCTGCCTGATTCATGAATCACTCAAAGCTGTGAGATACTAAATTTGCATAAAATGTTTTTCTTTTATCACTGTAAACTTCTACCAACAAAGACTCCAGTGGTGGTCTGAGTTCTAAATTTCGGGATTAGAAATCATATGGAGATGAGGAACTATATTCTCATACCTCCGAAGTCTTACTGAAACACTAACTAATACTTTCTAAAAAAATGTATGTCCATCATACTTCTCCTAGAATTCTTAGAGTTGTTCTGAGCTAAATATCATAAGAAAAGTAATCTAACTGAAATAAATCACACAAGGAGAGTGAGCAAATCTCAAGGATATCCTTTCAGAGATTTTTTTTTTAAATGACTGTAAACTCAAAAGAATCTTTAATTAGCAAACTTTCAAAGTGATAAAGTGTAGAGAAATACATTTGGTGGGCAGTAAGATCCTAAACAGATAAGGTAAAAAACAGATTAGGTAAGAAAACAGGCATCCTAACAAATAAATATACACAATGTAATTAAAAATGTAAAGGTATGAAAACAGTATTTAGGATACCAGGAGGAAATAACACCTATCTCTACAAGGAAAAGTTAGGACTACTGTCACAGAGAAGGGTGATATTTGAAAGCTGGCTTCCAAAGAACAAGGAGAGGTTTTAAGGCAAAGAAGCATGTATACTGATTAGAGGCATATGTGTTCCTATGAGGAACATATATTCAAAGCATGGAGTTATAAAAGGATAACAACATTTCAGAAGAAAATGAGTTCAGATATATAGTAGATGAGCCATAGATGCCAAGCTAAGGAAGGAGCTTGGACTTTACCCCTTATCAAAATCAGATTTTTTTTTTTTTCCCCAAGAAAAATTGTGCTTATAGCAGAGCAATGATTATATTGAAGACGAGAGGCTAATGGTAGAGGAAACCACTTAAGAAGCTGCAGTTACAACAATCCAAGCAACAAGTGATAATTAAGACATGGACTGGCTGGGAAGAAGCCACTAGATTGAAAAAGATAATTCTGAGGAGATGGGACAAGATATAGTGATCAGTAGAATGGGAAAAATGAGAGGAGGAAATGTCAAGGCTTACGCTGTCAAGAAAGAAGAACCCAACTCAATGACACTCTGGATCTCAATGCCTCTTACCCAAGGCTGAATTCTAGAGTGCCAATCAGCAAATAAAAGAAATGTTTCAAATCTATTTCCATAGCAAGTAGTTTCACCTTAATCCATCCATACTCTTATCTTGATAAACTGTACTTCTACTCATATATTATTACAATCTCCAATTACAAAGGGCAAAATTTGTTAATAAATTACTGGTTTTCTATTCTCAATAGTGGAGAAAAAGAAACTAGGTCACTCTTTTTAAAGCATGTAAACTGGATATGAAATTCCCACATTAAGGAAGTATGATATATTCTACTCTGTCAAACACAGGTTGAATTTATTTTAAATTAAAACTTTTTATACAGATGGTAACAGGACCAACAAGAGGGGGGAAAAAGCATGAGCAAAACATCCAAAGACAGTTATAATTATATTTTAAGATATTTGGATTTGTAAACTTGCAGAATGTAAGGATTATGTCTTTTAATTTCCCAGATACAGGTACCACCAATAAAATACTCACCCTAACTCTAACATTTTCAATGTTTGTTTCAATTTTGAATTTAAATACCAACATAATCTTCTACTCAAAAATCAGAAAATCAACTCCAGGAGAGCATAATATATATTTGTTAAGAAAATTGTCATTCTAAACTATGTTAGATAATTCAGAAAAGGATTGTCTCTCCAAACCCAGCCAACCAACTTTTATTTAACTCTGAAGAAAACAGTTTAGTCCAGAAATTCAGCATTCAAAAAATGCTTCCAGGAGCAGGTGTTGCTTAGTGGTTTGAGTGCCTGCTTCCCATGTACGAGGTCCTGGATTCAATCCCCATTACTTCATTTAAAGAAAAAAAAAAAAAAGCTTCCAGAAAGGAAATATAATTGTAGTACTATTAATAGTAAAGTTCCCCACAATCACAACAAGGAAGATATTCAGAGTTGGGTCTAACTGGGCATCCACTGGTTTTATCTTACATGAGATGAGGAAAATCCCTCGGCCACTACAACTCAGTATATTAAAATTACTTAAAGTGTAATGAAAAGATGACCATGAACTTCCTTTCTGTGGAGAAAGTATCAGGAGCCAGTGATTAACAAGTGACTGCTGAGAAAGGGATGTGAACTTTAGAGGATTCTCTCTCTCTCTGTCTCTCTCTTTCACCATATACATACACACACACACACACACACACACACACACCCTTTCAGGAATAAACAGATTAGCTGGCCAATTAGTTGGTCCTTAAGCATATACTGAAACTTCAAATTAAGTTAAAATCACTCTGTTGGAAGATATAATTTAATCATAAATAAAATCATAATCCACAGCCTAATCCTATTTCTGTTCTAATTATGATTACTTATTGTTTTGTCCTCCTGATACTGGTAAGTGTAAAAGGTTTTGTGAAAGTTTTTCATAAATTTGCAAGAAATGCTTTCTCCATGAAACTTGTAAGGAACAGTTTGCTAGTAAATTAGAACTGAAGTGAGTGATTTTTTTTTTTAAAATAAGGTCAAAATATACCAGAAAAGGCCTTGATTTATCTCATTTAGAAGTGTACCTTTTCATAGAAGAATGTGAGAAATAAAACCATTAATATATATGCGTTCACCAAATTTCTTAGAATCCTCAAACTCAGACTAGAAAGGGAATGGAAAAGATCTATTCATGCTCATTTAGAACATCTTAGGATATTAGTTAATTCTACTGAATATCAGTAGCATGTGTTTCACAGCAATGAGAAATTACACTATTCAATAACATGTTTTTTCAACCTCAGATGAACCTCAACCTTGTGTAACCGACTTCCTAAAAAGTTTGTGTAAATAACATTTTGGTAAATTGAATCATTTTACTTGCACATAAGTTAGTCATTCTGCAAAGCATATAACCACCCTAAAATCTCATTTACAGTTTAAAAATTTTATAACATAATGAAGCAAAAATTAATATGCAATTTACATTCTCCTTGACTGAAGCTTAGCATAAGTATGGTCTTTAGGAGAAGCTTTAGGAAAGACATTTATTTACATTTGTAATTGAAAAAGTTCACTAAAATCTGGCCATGATGGTTTAAGTTTTTCTAAATGTAATAGAAGATTCAGAGGCTAATTCCATGGACCCTCCCTAGACCAAAATTCACTGAACAGAAATCTAAATTTCACTCAGAAACTCACTCTGTAGAAGGCTATCTCCCATCTAACAAAATGTAGATGAACCTACATCACTCATCTGCATACCACCTATCTCTACCAGCAAGCGCACTTTGCTCCTTCTATTTTATGTGAAGGTCTAAATCAGTACTTTTCCAAGCGTAAACACCACCATGGAATGACCTTAAATGAAGATAAGAGCCACCTAAACCATTAGGCATTTGAGAAAATGACTCTAAAATCACTATATTAACTATATATTCTAATACAGTGAGTTAAATGATCATAGATTCAGCAACTCTGCTATATATTTATTTTGTTTTATATTTTGAGGCACTTAATTTAGGAATGGAATAATATCTGAAAATGAACAAAATATTAATGAAAATTTATTTCATTACTTTTCCTATACCTCACAATTTTAGATGATACATTATATGAGTATAATCAGGGCCATAAGCTTTTCTTCATTGTTCCATATGCAACATAAAAATTCTACCAAGAAAATATGATTCACCTAACATCTATTTGCTTAACATGAGATTATGTGCAATACTTATTCTATTAAATACTAATTAAATATCTGTATAAAGATGTTATTTTTTAACCACATGGCTTAGTATAAAACACACCACTGTCCTAAAGATTAACTAATATAACTGAATAGTAACA
Source organism: Cabassous unicinctus (assembly GCA_029593785.1). NCBI lineage: Eukaryota > Metazoa > Chordata > Mammalia > Cingulata > Chlamyphoridae > Cabassous > Cabassous unicinctus. The sequence continues at coordinate 12,672 of JAQZBX010067702.1, forward strand.
TGCAAGACTATAATGCTAATATTTCTTTAAAGTAAAAACTAAACATGGAAAATTAAAAAAAAAAATAGGAAGGGAAGCAGATGTGGCTCAAGCGACTGGGCTCCCCGCCTACCATGGGTTTGGTTCCCGGTCCCGCCTAAAGAAGACAGCGAGCTGGCGTGAAGGGCAGGCACAGCAAGATGACACAAGAAGATGACACAACAAGAGACACAAGAAGAAAAACATCATGAGACACACAACAAAGCAGGGAGCAAAGGTTCCCGGTGCCTCCTAAGAATGATGAGCAGGATGGCGAGCTGTAGCGACAGGCAGACGCGGCGATATGACACAACAAGATGACACAACAAGAGACAATAGAAAAAACTTAATGAGTGACACAGGGAATGGAGGTGGCTTAAGCGATTAGGCGCCTCCCTCCCACATCGGAGGTCCTGGGTTTGGTTCCCATTGCCTCCTAGAGAAACAAAGACAAACAGACACAGCAAGTGCAAACAACGAAGGGGTGGGGAGAGATAAGTAAAATAAATCTTTAAAAAAAATAGGGGGAAGCGGATGTGGCTCAAGTGATTGGGCTCCCCCCTACCATATGGGTGGTCCAGGGTTCTACTCCTGGGGCCTCCTGGTGAAAAGCAAGCTGGCCCGCACGGCGAGCTGGCCCGAGCAGAAAGCTGGCCTGTGCGTAGAGCTGGCGCAGCAAGATGACGCAACAAAAAGAGACACAGAAGAGAGACAATGAGACACGCAGCAAATCAGGGAGCTGAGGTAGCGCAAGAGATTGAGCAGCTTTTCTCCATTCCGGAAGGTCCCGGGATGGGTTCCCGGTGCCTCCTAAAGAGAGGACAAGCAGACACACAAGAACACACAAAGAGCGGACAGCGAGTGCAAAACAATGAGGAGGGAGGGGGAGAAATAAATAAGTAAATCTTTTTTAAAAATAGGTAAATTCTGAGTTTTATAAAAATAATATAAGTCATTATGCGTTCGCCCAAGATACCAAGTGAGTAGTAACATTTACAACACATGAAAAGCTAATTATTTTCTAGTCGAGTTCTGTAATAGCAGATGTTTAGTCAGTCAAGCTGTACTCACCTCAACAGCCTCAAAGAGCATCGCTGTCCAGATACTTCAATTACACATTATTCTTACATATTATTACATTAGTATACAAAAAGCCACATCCAACGATACAGTTCCAAATTTTGAAAGGATGTGTGTAGAGGGAGAGAAAAGGTCAGTGACATCACCCTAGGCCAAATTATAGCAGAAAACTGTAATATGTACAGGCAGCAATATAGATTAAACCTATTTTAGAAGCCATACTGTGGAGTTATTCTAATAGTCCTCTAATGAAAGAAAAGCACATAAACAGAGTGGTAACTTAAAACGGAAAACCAAAAGCTCAACTCAACTTAGAAAGCTAGGTATAGGAACACAATAACTCATATATGATACCCAAAGCTCAGAGAGAAGAGTGGGTCAAATTCTTACAGCTTTTAAAGGAATTATCCTGTTAAATACAATAAGAGCACAGCAATTGCAGCTAGAATATGTATTTTGTAAGGGTCAAACAATTTCTCACACACAGTAGGGGCTCAATAAGTATTTGCTGCATAAAAGAGGGAGAAAAAAAAATTAGTTTCACTTCCCACTGTAGTGCCAACAACTAGGAAAATATCTGACACAAATATTTCTTGAATGAACAGTCATCATTGAAAATACATGAAAGCTACTCTAATCTTTGACCATATATTACTCAAAAAGAAAAAAGTGAGCAAATACAATTGACTGAACTAGCTGTTTTGTACCAGTAGATTATTCTGGCATGAAAAAATTTAATATGATTTTAAAATAAGTTTTCTTAAGCCATCCGATCAAATTACCACAGAATACTGTAGCTTTTTTCAAAAGACTAATTTCTGAGCACAGTCTAAATCCTCAATTTTGCAATACTACAAAACTACATTTAGCAATGTTAGCTAACCCTTATTTAGTTAAGTATCAGATTCTTAAATGACCTGACTTGAAGAAGAAAAAGGAAAGTAGACTGTTTTCAGGGGCGATGCCTCAGAATATGCAAAAAAAAATACTTTAGAAGAAAGAAAGTGACACTGTAATAGAACTTTCAAAGACAGGAATACATTTTGTTCACAGATTATCAGCTAATATATAAACAAACCTATACTTTACCATGATCTTTTTGTGTCTTAATGGAAGGATTCACAGATTTACTGAGAATAGCCAAGTTTTTAATATGACTAGACCTTATATAACCCTGAGCAAATGGATACTACTAGTTTTTATTATCTTCTAAAACACCAAATTCATCTTATAGCCTGATGTGGTTAACTAAAATAGTGAATTACAGAAGAAATGTCTTAATAAACTTTATCACATACTCTGTAAGACTTTCAATATCATAATAAAATACAATTTCTAGTGTTACTTATGAAAGGAATCATGTTCCACATTGACCAATAAGGAGAGCTTAGAGAAAATGCACGTGACACTCAAAAAATGCCAAAACACCATGAAGAAATTATTAAAATGGAGATTATTTCTTTTCTATATCTCATCAGCAAATGCAGAAAAATTGGAAGAGTCAAGTGGGCATAAATTGCTTTGCCATGAGTGAAACACAGAAATACACCATTTTGAATGCTACTAAAACATCAAAGGATGATAAAAGTAAACAATCGTAATATTAGAGTTGAATGGAACCTTATGACGCTTTATCATAAATGGGCAGATTTTCTAAAGCTTACATTTTCAATTATGAAAACATGAAAGACCTTTTTCTAAAAAGATATTGAGATTTCTTGTGAAAAGCAGTTTTTAAAAAATTAAAATCTAAATTATGTCTTAGCAATGCAATAGACTAAGGGGAAGGCCAACTAATAGCATAATAAGGTTTCAAAGTGCTTATGACATTTTTCTATGCATACCTGGGGCCTGAATCACTGGGAATACTTACAGCTATTTTAAGTTCTGGGGACCCTAGAGCCTAGTCCCACTTAGCTTTGTCTTTACCCAACTGTCAAAGCTATTTTTAGGCTCTCTATGACCTATCTGTATAAGCAGTGGGAGAACCCACTGTGCATGCTTTCCTGCCCCATAAACTAAATGGGTTCCAGTTAACTTGAAGTTAGCAGCTTAGAGGGCTAAAAGATCAACATGGGCCCTTTGTGCGTGCAAGGTGACCTTGGGCAAATTAACTTCTC
>JAQZBX010067703.1:0-15885 GCA_029593785.1 Cabassous unicinctus
ACCTTTAATGTAGACAATATCATTCATCCTTGTTTTTTTTTTTAAATGTATTTTATTTTTTTGTAAAATGTATTTTGGTTAGTTGAGTTTTATACCCAGGTTGATAAAAGGCAAAACAAGCTTAAGAAAGGAAGCTAGATTTGATGACAAAGGAGATCTTGAAAATGTAAAGCCCTGGGAATTAAAAAAAAATTCCTGAGAAAACTTCAAACTTTCACAGCTGTGGATTGAGTGATGTCAAAGCTGAGAATGCCAAGGTATAAAACTGGACCAGTTCCTATGTGATGATATTTGGAATAAATAGACATTGTACTGAGGTATACATATGATATTCTGTAGCTATGGAGTTGGAAAATAGCAAGGACCAGGATGTGCTGTGGGGTCTTTAAGGTGGGGGAGAGAATGGGTTTCCTCTTCCCTCTGCCCCTCCCTTACCCTTGAAAACTCTGACTGTTCTGTGGCTCTGTGATGTGGGCCTGGATCTCTAGGCAGCACAGGCTCAGTGTCCAGTGTTCAGTGCTGCCTGAGGCTGGTGTGTGCTGTGGAAGATGGAGACTGATCTCTACTTCCCAAGACACCATGGTGCCCCATGTGTGAGCGCAGACACATCCACACGGACCATTGAATGTATATTATTTTTATGGTTTGGGATATTGCTCTTTCTAAATTTTCTGTACTTTCCCCAGATGAGTCCATCTATGGAAGAAGGAGACAGAAATCAGGTAAGGGAATCCCAGATCCATCCACTGGCATAGATAGACTTTTACTTTCCCTGTTCCTCCCTCTTCACTAAATCAGTTATGTTTACACAGACTCCTGAGATGGGCCCTTTCAGGAAAGATGAGAAACATTTCTTTAGGGTAAAAGGGTGAGACAGCAGAAGGCTTAGATCTACACTCACAGACTAATCTCTTGGGGGTGCCAGAGAACTAACTCAAGGGTAAATTTCAAGCAATGTATCTCAGTGTCCATGGGGTTAATTATTAAGAGATTGTAGGAAATGTCTGGGGAACAGAGTCAAGCAAACAATATTCATCATTCCCCTTCCCAAGTGTGGTATCTCTTGGTGAAGCCCTTGTCTTAGGACTGAACTGGAGAGCAGGACTAAGTCTCTGAAAGCCTCTGACCAGAAGCTAAACACTGAGCTTTGGCCTCAGGGAGCAGAATCCTACCTAAGGGTGCACACACACCTGAAGGTTAGAGACTGCACTCTCCATAGCACAAGACTACTGCCAGGAGTGTCAATAAAGGATCATTCATACACACACACCTTTATTTGAGATTTTCAAAGGAGAAATGATAGAAAAGGATTTTATCCTTTTTAAAAGAAAAGAATAACAAGAAAGGAACACAGAACCCCATGATTTCAAGGTAGAAAGTCATATTATATATGGATACATAAGGGTGGCAGTTTGCCTAAGAAAAGAGTGTGAGAATTGGGTCCAGACCCTCTTTCTTTCAGGGTCAAGGCAGAGTCAAGAGAAGCATGTCTTCACCTGACCCCATGCTCTCAGGATATCACTCTGTCCCCCAACTCAGCCACCCCATGAATCCCATAGAATCACTCAGCTGCTATGCTCCACCACCACTCTTCCCCTTCACAACCACACATGAATCTTAATCCTTCCTCTGTTTGACTTGTCTCCATTTATATTGAACATTGGCTCAGAGAACTCATCTCCACAGTGTCCCAGTGGGTTGGCATCTTCTGTTTAAATACTCTCTGGACTGTAGAACGCAGGCCTGCTCATTTCAGCCTTATCTTCTTGGCAGTTTTCTGTCAAGAGCTTGTCCTTTCAACCTTCTCACAATATTCTCCCTAAAGAATGTCTTTCTTTTCATCTTTTACAGGCCTTATCCTGGAGAAATCCTGAATCCTTTCATGTGACTTATAGAAGCTTTTTCAGTCTTCAGTTTGTTCTTCAGGAGTTCCTGGACTTAAGAGTCTCCAGAAGAGCAGACATCCCATTATGGTTGGAGAAAGATGAGGAGGGGTTATTTCCAAGACATCTGAGGCTTGACTATGAACTCATCTATGAGATAGCTTCAGAATTACCTGATACTGATCAGGACACCCCAAGGCCCCCTCCCTTCCTGAACAGTGATGATAAGCCAGAGCAGTTGTATGAGGAAACTATCAAGGCTGTGAAGCCCACTGTTCCCAGACCCAAATCAAGAGACTCCCTGAGGGTCAGTGAACTTGAAAATTCTCCATTTACTAATGAAGAATTGTTTAATCTAGGGAATCTAGTCATTGATGAATGCCCCACAAAATCAAGCTTTTTGGTGGAACAAGATATAAGGAAATCAAATTTGAAAGGGTATCCTGATAGAAAGTCAAAGCTCCAACTTGAGGGAGACCCACAGAGCCACGTTCCTGCCTGTGATGCTGAAAGTTTCTCTGACTCAGATAGTTTGTTTTCCAAGGACTTCGAGCCCCAGATCCTAACTATGCACAGAAGAGATATGGCCACATCCCAGGGTCCCTACATCCAACGTGAGGACAGAGGGAGTAGCCTAGGCCAACAGAAGGAAAAGGCATCTAAGGTCCAGGCCCCTTGGAAGGTGCAGGGCACCAATTTAAACCAAAATATAGAAAAAGAGGACTCTGAAAGCCTGTATTCAGGAGAGTATGTGGAAGAGGAGGTGGGGTTAGGGTCTTCCCTTGCCATAGGGATGAACCACTCTGCCCAGGACTGGGGATCAACAGAGAACCTGTTGCCCCCAAAGGCACATAGTCCTCCTAAAAGCAAACACTGGAAAAGGGTTAGCCAAATGGTACAGTGGATTTGTTCATGGAAAAAGGGGAGAGTCATATAGTTACCTGGAAACCAACTAGGTCAATGCTTTTCTCCCAGCAACTGTGTCCAAGTTGTTGTCCTTTCATTTTTCCCAGGGAGCCAGCATCTCCCACCAGGGCCCACCAGCAGGTACCAAGGGTGTCAGGTACTCCACGCTACCATCACCACTTCCTCCTGCTGTGCTTTATGACATGTGTCTCCCCCACTCAGTCATAAATTTTCTTCCCTTAGATAGCATGTTTTATGTTCTTACCTCAAAATTTATTTAAAAATTAATTTGTTCAAATGAATGAGGGTCATGTCTGTCTTTACCACATTTGGGTGAAGGTTTAGGGTATTCCAATAGCTTGAGTGTAGAAAATTAAAGGGATAGCTTAAGCACCTAATATGTGCCTGTTTTGGCCTTTAAAAGACCATGTTCATGGAAGTTAACACTGACATTGCACCCACTGTTATCGAGCCATCCTTCATTTCCATGTTCTCAGATATCTTTTTCATGTAAAATATTTTTATCTTAAATTTTCACTTAAAAAAGTTTAAAAACAGCCTTTAAAATCTCTGGGAACCTGTGAAGGAAAGAAAATTCATTAAAACCCCAAACCTAATCCCTGCCTCAAGCAGTTGTTCCCTCCCCTCCCCCACATTCCTTATGAGAATGGGATGGATGGGAATACACAGACCTAATAGAACCAGAAACTACCCTTCAGGAAGGATGAGAGCATGAATCCTCACATATCTCCAATGTGAGATGTGGAAGTCTGGGGGTGGCTCAGTGCTGAGTTCAGAAGGGTGGGAAGTAATTTATGTTTATCAATCTATCATCAGAAGTGATGACACTTTCACCCAAGACAGCTTTTTCTCCCTGATGAAGGTGGGAGAGTGTTAATGAAATGGAGTGAACTTCACCACTTGTAATTCTTCTATCATTGAGCATGCTCTAGAACTGTAGGATCTGTGAAACTATATGAAGGAAACAATCATGGAGTAAACTGTGGGGTTTGTTTCCCTGTCCATCCCAAATGAAAAGTGTTCATCAGTGATGTACACTCCCTCTCTTTCTCAAGCTCAGAGAGGGAGCAGACAGCTCTGTGAATGTTGCTTGACTGAACATTTGTGTGGTATCCTTAGCATTGACTGCTGGACACAGAGGACCTAGGTGGGTTGGGGTAGGGGTATATAAAGCAGTTTCCTTATTTTGTTCTTTTTTCCTTAAAATGGAAGGATATCCACTGGGAGAGACTGGGGAAGGCATCAAAGGAAAGATCCTAGCAAAACTGGGGGGGGGGCAGGGGGAGAAGGACATGCTATCTATAGGATTTGGCAAGACATCTCTTCACTTTGAAATAGCTCTCAAGTATGTCCCTAGCGACTTCCTGAGAACTCAATTCAAAGTTAGTAACATGATAATTGACCACAGGCTTGTGTCAAGGCTCTGCACTTTACCCCCATCACAAGACAGCTTGAAATGGGTCCAGGGATGGGAACATTTTCCTGAGAGTCATGGATTTTGCCTGTTAGAAAATATATCCAGTGTCCAGTGACATTGACCATTATATCTGGGCTGTTAATCTATGATCAAATTTTGAACTTGACAATGAGGTCACCCGGCTGGATGGCCTTTGGAAATGAAGATCTTCACCATGGATCTCCTCCCAGTGCCTAGCTGGGTGACTTCTGCCTTTCATGGTAGAAATGTTCACAGTGCAGCAGTACAATGATCAAGGAAAAATGAGTCAGAGGGAAAATGAAGATTGAGTGGGAAATGAGGAAACAGAATGAAAAGTGGCAAAAGTCAACAGGATGATTGGAAGGAATGGGAAAGCACCCATCTTTCCTAATCAAGATTCTCACCTTATGATCTTCATGAGATTGGTGAAGTCATTACAGGTTTCCCAAGTACATTCTCAGCTCAGTTACCATAGATAGTTCCCACACTTTTTCCATGAGCACATAGTCTTTCTGGGACTCAGCCTACTGAAGTCAAAGTGAACAAAAGCACTGTGTTCATTTCCTAGGCTGCTTAAGGCAGTTACCATTGAAATGGGTTGGCTTAAACACTGGGAATTTATTAGCAAATTGTTTGAGGCCAGGAAAATGTTCAAATTAAGGCATCATTAAGGTGATACTTCCAAAAGACCAGCTGTTAGTGATCCTTAGCTCCTCTGCCTTATGGCAAGGCACATGGCATCTGCTGATCTCTCCCTTCTCCTCTGGGTTTTATTGATTTCAGGTTTTTGCTTCCATGACTTTATCTGTCTGTCTCTCTCCCTTCATTCCATTTATAAAGGACTGCAGTAATAGGATTAAGACACATCCTGAATGTGGTTGGTCACATCTTAACTGAAGTATCCTCATCAAAATTCCTACTTACAATGGATTCACACCCACAGGAATGGATTAACCTTAAGAACATGTATTTCTGGTGTACACCCAGCTTTAAGCCACCACAGGCACCAACTATTTTCACATCTTCCTGTACATAACCCAGAATAAGACATTGTTATTTTAGTAAGATTATCATTAAGAAGAATATTTACCCTTTCCAGTATAGGTTAGCCTCTAGAGTGCCACTCTATCCAGGTGACTTACTGGATCCCACTGGTAATTTGCTACACTGCACTTTCAAATTACCATCAATTTTTAAGTACATTAAATTGTACTTTATTTGATAATTCTAATCATTAGCTTTTACTTTCCAATAAATACTGTTATTGCAAGTTAAGTGGAATTCTCATTCTGTGTGAAAATGAGTAAGAGTACAGCCAGTTGTTATACTGAAAAGTGAGCATTTTAAGGTTTGATTAGAACCCACATAAATATGCAATTTTAAAAATAAATTTAGAGCCTTGGGTATAAAGATTTGGATTTTGACATTGAAAATGAATGTGAAAAATTGATATAATACAAATGACAATACACACAAATTTTTATATGTCTCTTTACCAAATCAACTATACAGACTATTGTTATAATTGCCGTGGCTTAGAAGTTGTGAGGGAATTGTTGTAGAGGTTTGGAATGAGCTTTACTGGGTTATAAATAAGAATATGAGTGATGGCCAATGTTTTAAAACCAGAGTTAAAACCAACATTATGAAAACAAGAGATTGAGAATTCTAGAAATGAATATTCAGCTTGATCACAGCCATATGTGAAGTCTAAGATTTGAAACAGAAGAATTTGGAGAAGTGCTCAAAGCCTATTCTCATTGGGAAACATCAGGACATGCTGACCAGAGAAAGAGGCCAGTGAGGGCAGTGTGGTCAGGAAAGGCTACAACTAGATAACTCAGCTGATGGTGGAAAGGCCCTCCTAGCAAGGGGTACCTCTGAAGAAAAGCACTGAGGCAGGAATTAAGCCAGTCCTTTCTGAAAAATAAGAAATTAGGACATATTGAATTGAGGTAGAATTTCCTTAATAGTAGTAGGAAAATTGCTGGTTCAGGAACTGGCAAGCAGGGGTTTGTCTTTTGGCTCTACCTTTTACTATCTCTGAGAACATGGGATGGTGTCCTAACCTACCTAAGCCTCCATTTCTCCATCTGTGAAATGGGGTACTGGTTTTATGGACCTCAAAATACTGTTCTCTAGCTCAATTCAAATATAATCCCAACTATTTGTCACCTAAAAGGTTAATTATAGGCAAAGCAATCAAAATAATTTGTTCAGGAAGGATGGAACAAGATGTATGGAAAGAAAAACAAAGGCATTTATTTCTGTTTTGACAGTGCAAGGACAGGAAAAACAAAAGAATGGGCAGACATAAGTGATGAGACAAAGAGCAGATGTTCTCTCATTTCCAGGTGCTGTGATCCATAGGTAACCTACTAGTACTTGTAAGAAATTAGAACATAAAATACAGACTTGGTGTTAGAAAGATTTACTAGTTTTTCTTACTTCAGTATTCCTGCCACCAAACTTTGAAATTTTTATTTTATTTATCCATTTATATTTATATTATAATTACAGATATGGCTCAACACAAAAGTTACCTAATCTGAGTGACCTTCCCTGACCCTTCTCTCTATCCCCCTCACTTTGCTTTATTTTTCATTACAAGGTATGACACCCACTAAGGGATAATGTATCAATTTATTTGTTTATTGTCTTCCTAAACTAAAATATCAACTCTTTGAAGGCAAGGACATTGCCTGAATTTTTTTTTTCTTTGTTGTTTGTTTTCATAGCTGTCTTCCTAGTGCCTAGTTTCTGGAAAATAATAGAGAATCAATGAATAGTCATTGTTTCCATAATTTTGGAAAAATCAAACATTATCAAATACTCTGGTTTGCACCAGTGACATGAGCATTCAAAACATATTGTAATGAATAGCAACATGAGTAGGTTAGTTATTTCTTCATTTTTAATGGGGAAATTTGCTCCAACATCCTGAACAGTAAATAACATACCTGTATTGCATTTGCTCATCTCATTTTAGAGCAATCCTATGAAACAGATACCATTATAAACCTCTGTACAGATGAGAAAATGGAAGCTTTAAAAAGCTTTTAAAAAGTTCACAAATTCTCCAAAAACTAGAAAGAGGATGAAGTAAGCCTAGAAACCACACCAATTTGACTCTATGAAGTAAATCCTCCTAACTTTAACAGTTATTAACATATTGCCATATCTACTTTAACTTTCTGTTTACCCATCTACCTGTGCCGAACCATTTGAAGCAAATTTCAGACATCAAAACACTTCATCCTAAATACTTTAATGTGTATATTTCAAAAAGAAAAACATTCTCATACCCCCAAAACCAATAATTCTCTAATGTTATCTAAATACATTATGTATTCAAATTTCTTTTTTGGTTTTATGAAATCGAGAACACCACAGCTTTTCTTATTCTTTTTTTTTTTTTTAATCATATTGACTTGTAAACTGGCCTTGCAGTTGTCTTTAAGTAGTTCCCCATTTTGTATAGCTGTTTCCCCATGGCACTAACTTGGATCTCTATGCTCTGTGTTTCAAATAAACTGAAAGTTTAATCTGAAGGCTTCATGGCATTGGGGTTGCAATTTTTGCCAAGAATAATTCATAGGTGATCTTGTACCACATGTTGTAACCCATTAAGGACACAGAACCAGGTTATTTCACTGTAATTGATGCTAGCTTTGATCATTTGATTAAAGTGGTGTCCACCACTCTGCACCTTTAAAATGTTCCTATCTATTTTTGTGTTATATTTTTGTTTCTTTTCATTGTAACTAGCAGGTGATCTGCAGGATATTTGGTAAGATGTATGTATTCAGTTCTCCAGCCACATTTCAAGTGATGACCTCAATGAACCTTTCCTGAATTATTACATTGGATTTACAAAATGGTGAATTCTGTTTTATTTTTATACTTTAATTATTTTCTAAGAATTTGGGGTTTATTTTTTAAAGTAAAATTTTATTGAAGTATATCATTCATACATGAATATATGTCATTAAGTTTATAGTAAAATTTGTAGATCTATACAACAAACATGCAAATTATCATATAAGGCACTAATACATTTCCCCACCACCAACATCTTGCATTTTTGTGAAACATTTGTTACAAACTATGAAAGAACATCATCAACATATTGCTAACTATAGTCCATATCTTGCATTTGGTATATTTCCCCCAACCCACCTAAATATTAATATCCTATGTTAGTATTACATACTAACATATCATTCATTTGAGAACGTTCTCATATTTTTCCTGTTAACCACAGTGAATAATCTACCTCTGGATTCCCTATGTTATTTAGTCCCATGCTTTGCACAATCCATCCAAAGTCTGCACTCCATGGCCCTCATTTTCATCACAGAGTTGTGCTGTCATCACCTCATTCAATTTTAGAATGTTTTCATTACTCCAAAAAGGAAAAATCCCATGCCCCTTTATACCCTCTTATTGTTGTCCCTCAGTATTGAAATATCTTCTTGCAATTTCTGCAAAATATTACAATATTACTGTTAGCTATTGTCCATAACTTACATTAGTTACAATTTTCCCATGTATCACCATATTCTTAACACTTTGTAAAAGAGCATTCTTTTTCTTTTTAAGGTCCCAGAATTGGAGATTGAATCTGGGTCCTCTTATGTGGGAAGCCCGTGCTCAACCACTGAGCTACACCGGCTCCTTCAGCAGTATCATATGTTTGTTTTGTTCTTAGGAGGTATCGAGGATTGAACCTGGGACCTCCTATATGGGAAGTAGATGCTCCATCACTTGAGCTACATCTGCTCCTCTTTGGGGAGTTTTTTGATGATTGTTTCAATTTTTCTACTTATGATTTTTTTTTTTTTTGAGGTCTTCTGTTTCTCTCAGGATCAGTGTTATTGGTTCATGTGTTTCCAGAAATTTTTCTATTTCATTAATGATGTCTAGTTTTTTGGCATACATTTGTTTATAGTATCCAATTATGATCTCTTTTATTTATGCTGGGTGAGTGATATTGTTCTCCTTCTCATTTCTGATTTTATTTATTTGCATCTTCTCTCTTTTTATCTTGTTAGTCTAACTAAGCGTTTATTGATTTTTTTGACCTTTTCAAAGAACCAACTTTTAGTTTTGTTGATTTTCTCTTGTTTATTTTTAATTCTTCATTTCATTTATTTCTACTCTAGTCTTTATTTTTTCTTTCCTTCTGCTTCCTTTGAAATTGTTTTGCAGTATTCTGCAAGTGCAGTTGGATCTTTCATTTTAGCTTTTCTTTTTTAATAAGCACTGAAGGGCTATGAATTTCACTCTCAGCAATGCCTTTGCTATATCCCAAAACTTTTGATATGTTGTGTTCACATTGTCATTTGTCTTGAGGTATTTACTGATTTCTCTTGCAATTTCTTCTTTGACCTATTAATTATTTAAGTGTATATTGTTTAATCTCCAAGTATTTAATTTTCCAAATCATTGTCTGTTATAAATTTCTTACTTTATTCCATTATGATCAGAGAAATTGTATAATTTCAGTGTTTCTAAATTTATTGACTATGATTTATGCCCCAGCAAAAGGTCTATCCTTGAGAAAGATCCATGTGCTCTTGAGCATATCCTGCTGTTTTGGGAGGTAATGTTCTAGTTCATTTATCATATTATTCAAGCTCTCTGTTTTCTTATTTATCTTCTGTCCAGGTGTTCTATATAATCTTGAGGGTGGAGTGTTGAAGTCTCCAACTATGATTGTAGAGACATCTATTTCTCCCCTTCAGTTTTGCCTGTGTGTGTCTCATGTATTTTGGGTCATCTATGTTAGACACATAAATATTTATTATTGTTATTTCTTTCATGTGAATTTTCTCTTTTATTAAAATATAGTAAACTTCCTAATCTCTTATAAAAGCTTTACATTTAAAATCTATTTTATTCCATATTAGCATCAATACACCTAACCTTTTTTTACTGCTATTACTGTGATAAAGGTTTTCCCAAAACTTTCACTAACAGCCTGATTGTGTCTTTGTAGCTAAGATGAGTCTCTTGTAGACCACAAATAGATAGCTCCTTATTATTATCCATTCTAAACAGTTTATGCCTTTTAATTAGTGAGTTCAACCCATTAACATTCAGCATTACTACTATAAAGATATTACTTTGTCAGTTTTATCCCTTGGCTTCCTGTTGTCATATATTACCATTCACTGTTGTTTAACCATTTCAGTTTCTCTTACTTATGTTCTTCATTTCTACACTCTTTTCAAGTGCTCTCTCTTTTGTCCTTTTCTTTCAGACTCTAACACACCCTTTAATATTTCTTGTAGATTCAGCCTTTTGGTAACATACTTTCTCAGCTTTGTTTGTATGTAAAGAATTTAAAATTGCCTTCATCTCTGAAGGATACTTTTGCCAGATTAAACATCCTTGGCTGGCTATTTTTCTCTTTTGATACCTCAAATATAACATACCACTACCTTCTCACCTTCATGGTTTCTGATTAGAGATCAGCACTCAGACTTTTTGAGACTGTTTTCTAAGTAATGCGTTGTTATTCTCTTACTGCTCTGAAAATCCTCATTTTATCTTTGGCCTTTGACATTCTTAATTGCAGATGTCTCAGAATAAGTCTATTTGGATATTTTCTGTTTGGGGTATGTTATCCTTCTTGAACATTGATATTCATGTCTTTCATAAGGGTGGGGAATTTTTCAGTCAATATTTCCTCAAACATTCTTTCTACACTTTTTCCATTCTCTTTTCCTTCTGGGACCTCTAAAACACATATGTGTGTGTGGATTTCATGTTGACATTCAATTCCCTGAGATTGTGTTCATTATATTTGTATTATATTTGTATTGCTTAATCTGTCTGTTTTCCTATCTTTCAAATGTTCTGTGTTTAAATTCACATATTCATTATTCTAACATTTCAAATCAGTTGTTACATGCCTCTAATGTTTTTATTTTATTTTATTTTTACATTTTTTATTGATACATATTAATAAAACACACAATTCATCCAAAGTATATAATCAATAGTATTTGGTATAATGACATAGTTGTGCATTCAACACTTCAATCACTATTAGAGCAATTACATTATTTCAATAATAATGATGACAAAACAGACAAACAAACAAGAAATTAACTCATATCTCAATCTCTTGACTTTCCCCTGTTGTACAAACCTGCTATTTTTTGGCTATTCCTGCACAGTTATGTATTTGCTTATTAAGTAGTTTGAGATATATTCACATACCATATGATCTATTGAAAGTATATAATCAATGGTTTTTAATATAATCACAATGTTGTACATGCAGCATCTCAAAATTTTTGAAAAATTCATTACTCCAAAAAGAAAGACTCCACACCCCTTAGCATTCTTTCTTCAGCCCTACATATACACTCATCTAATTTCATCTTTATAAATTTATTTTTATAAACATTTTATATAAATGGAATCATATAATATGTAATACTCTGTGTTCTCCTTCACTTAGTATAAAGTATTTTTGACTGATGTTAACATTTTGTAGTATTGACCTACATTTGTTCAGCTTCAAGAAAAATGGTCTTATACATGCAGTTTTACCCATACTCATACTTCACATAATATATTTATATTTCACATAATATATTTAGTTCATAATAGTGCAATCATACAGTATTTGTCCTTTTGTGTCTGACTTAATGCATTCAACATATGTCCTCCAGGTTCATCCATGTTGTTATATGTTTCACAACTTCATTACTTCTTACAGATGCATAATATTCCATTGAGTGCATACTCCACAGCCTGTTTATTCACTCATCAGTTGATAGACACCTGGGTTGTTTCCAAATTTTAGCTATCATGAATAATGCTGCTATAAACATCAGTGCACAGATGATTATTTGTGGCACTGCTTTCAGTTATTCTGGGCATATACCTAGAAATGGTATTGCCATGTCCCATGGCAAGAATATTTTCAAATTCCTAAGGAACTGCCAAACAGTTCTCCATAGTGGCTGTACCATTCTACCTTCCCACCAACACTGAATAAACATTCCTATCTCTCCACTTCCTCCACAACATTTACAGGTTTCTGACTTTTTAATAGTGGCCAGTTTAATAGATGTGAAGTGATAGAAAAAATCCAACTGGGGCTCAGGGAATAAAATGACAACATGAAACACACAAACATACACAGTATGGGCATCCAAGAGGGAGAAAAGAAGGCAAGTGGTCAGAAGGAGTATTGGAAGAAATAAAGGCTGAAAATTTCCTAACTCTTTTGAAAGACATGGATGTACTTGTCCAGGAAGAACGCACACCAAGCAGTATAAATCCTAACAGGCATACACAAAGACATATAATTATCAAATTGGCCAGTGCTCAAGACAAAGAATAATGAAAGCAGCAAGAGGAAAGACATCCATCACATACAAGGGGCTCAATAACATTAAGCCCTGATTTCTCATCAGAAACCATGGAGGCAACAAAGCAGTGGTATGATGTAGTTAAGGTTCAAAAAACAACATCAACAACAAAAACAAAACAAAAAACTTGTCATCCGAGTATTCTGTATCAAGCAACACTGGCATTCCAAAAAGAGGGAGAGTTTAAAATATTCAAAAATAAACAGAAATTAAGAGAGTTTTCAATAAGAAACTTGTCCTTTAAGTAATACTAAAAGGATTTGAAAGGAAAAAAAAAAAGGAGGAAGAGGGTTGGAGGAGTGTGGAGAAAGGAATAGTAAAAATAACTAAAAAGATAAGAGAAATAGAAACAAAATATGACATACATAAACCTAAAGAAAATATGGCTAATGTAATTAAAACCTTGACAATAATTACATTGAATGTTAATGGATTAAACTCCCCAATCAATAGACCCAGATTGGCAAGATGGATAAGGAAATATGACTGATCTATATGCTGTCTACAAGGTAAGAAACTCACCTTAGACCCAGGGACACAAGAAGGTTGCAAGTGAATGGTTGGAAGATGATTTTACATGCAAAAATGGGAGAGAGTAGCTATACTAATATCAGACAAAATAGACTTTAAATGCAAAACTTCTGTTAGAGGCAAAGAAGGACACTATATATTCATAAAAGGGGTAATCATCAAGAAGAAAGAACAATAATAATCATTTATGCACCTAACCAGGGTGCCCCAAAATACATGAGGCAAAAATTGGAAGACCTAAGTGGAGAAATAGATAACTCCCCATTTATAGTGGGTGAATTTAATACACAATTATCACCACAAAATAGAGCATTTCAGCAGAGGGTCAATAAGGAAACAGTCCTTGAATAATGTTAGAGGATCTTGACCTAATAGACATATACAGAACATTATGCCCAATTAGAGTGGGATACACATTCTACTTAAGCACACATGGATCATTCTCCAAGATAGATCACATGCTAAGCCATAGAACAACTCTGAAGGAATTCAGAAAGATTGAAATTATACAAAGTAATTTCTCTGACCACAATGGAATGAAGCTGTAAATCAATAAGAGCAGAAAACCAGAATAAGCAAAAAGATATGAAAGTTAAATACCACACTCATTACACAACCAGTGGGTCAAGGAGGAAATTGCAAAAGAAATCAGTTATTACCCTGATATGAATGAAATTGAGAACACAACATATCAAAACCTAGGGGATGCAGCAAAAGCAGTTCTGAGACAGAAATTTATAGCCATAAATGCCTATATTATAAAAGAAGAAAGAGATAAAATCAACAACCTAATTGTACACCTGGAGGGACTGGGAAAAGAACAACAAATGAATCCTAAAGCAAGCAGAAAGAAGGAAAAAAGATTAGAACAGAATTAATGAAATTGAGATTAAGAAAACAATAGAAAACATTAACAAAACCAAAAGGTGGTTCTTTGAGAAGATTAATAAAATTAACAAACCATTAACAAAACATAAAAATAAAAAGGAGAGAAAATTAAAGTACAGAAAATAAAAAATGAGATAGGGGATAACATAAGAATATCATAGAAGGATACTTTGAAAAACCGGATGCCACTGAGATGTGTAAATTAGATGAAATGGACAAATTTCTAGAAAGACACAAGCAGCCTGTATTGCAAAAGTAGAAATTAATGAATTCAACAGACCAATCACAAGTAACAAATTTGAATTAGTCATCAAAAACCTCCCAACTAAGAAGAGACTTTGATCAGATCACTCCAGAAAGAATTAACACCAATCTTGCTTAAACTCTTCCATAACATAGACGTGCCCCAAGAAAAGAAAAGTAGATACAAATCTCTCTAATGAACAGGGATGCTAAAATCCTCAACAAAATACTTGTTAGTCATATTCAACAACACATCAAATGAATTATATACCATGACCCAGAGGGTTTCATCCTTGGTATGCAAGAATTTTTCAACATAAGAAAATTAATGTAATACACATTAACAGATTGAAAGAAAAAAATCACCGTTACTGATGCAGAAAAAGAATTTGACAAAATGCAGCATCTTTTCTTGAGAAAAACACTTTAAAAGATAGGAATAGAAGTAAACATCTTCAACATGATAAAGAGTATATATGAAAAACCCATAGCTAACATCATAGTCTATGGTGAAAAAATAAAGGCTTCCCTTCTAAGATGTGGACCAAGCCAATGTTGCCCAATGTCACCACTCTTATTTAACACTGTTTTAGAAGTATTGCTCAGATACTTAGGCAAGAAAAAGATATAAAAGTCTCCAAATTGGGAAAGAAGTAAAACTTTCACTATTTGCAGATGACATGATCTTAAATATAAAAAACATTGAGAAGTCTACAACACTTTTAAAGCTGATAAATGAGTTCAGTAAAGTGGCAGAATATAAGATCAACGTGCAAAATCAGTCACATTTCTTTACACCTATAATGAGCAATCTGAAGAGCAAATCAAGAAAAATATCCATTTATAATAGCAACTAAAAGAATCAAATACCTAGGAATAAACTTAAGTAAGGATATAAAGAACTAGTACACAGAAAACTAAACATTGATTAAGAAAATCAAAGAACACCTAAATAAAGGGAAGATTATTCCATGTTCAAGTATTTGAAGACTGAACATCATTAAGATGCCTGTCCTACCTAAATTAATTTACAGATTTAAGACAATCCCAATAAACATTACAACAGCATTTTTTCTGAATTAGTTATGCTAATTATGAAATTTATTTGGAAGGGCAAGGGGCCCCAAATCACCCAAAATATATTGAAAAGAAAAACAAAATTGGAGGAATCACATTACCTGACTTTAAAGCATACTACAATGATACAATGGTCAAAACTGCATGGTATTGGCCCAAGGATAGATATACTGACCAATGGAAAGGAACTGAGGTTTCTGATATAGATCCTCACATGTATGGTCAACTGATATTTGGAAGAGCTACCAAGCCCACTCAACTGGGACAGAATGGCCTCTTCAACAAATGGTGCTTGCAGATCTGGATATCTATATCCAAAATAATGAGAGGGGATCACCATCTCACACACTACACAAAAATTAACTCAAGATGGATCAAAGATCTAAATAGGGGAGTCAAGACCATAAAGCTCCTAGAAGTAATGTAGGGCAGCATCTACTAGATTGTGTAGTAGGAAATGGTTTCTTAAGCTATACACCCAAAGCATGTGCAATGGAAAAAAAAA
>JAQZBX010067704.1:0-15885 GCA_029593785.1 Cabassous unicinctus
CTCAGGCCGGCGTGCCCTCACAAGGAGGCCTCGGGACGCGAACCCGGGCCTCCCATATGGTAAACGGGGGCTCTATCCACTGAGCCACACCCACTTCCCGAAGGAGAATCTTAAATATGGGATTTCTGAATTGGTTCTGTGATTTTCACAATTAGCTCTCTACTTTGATTAGATTCAAGGCCACTAATGCCTCTGTTTCCAATAATCAAAAGGCCACTGACAGTCCATGGCATGAGTTGGAAATAGAGATACGCAATATATCACCACTGGATATGACTACTTCCATGCTTATAAGAGGCAAGGCTTTTGGGGGAGAGTGTTTTTAACAGCTTAACAGAGTTTTGTAGAGTTAAAAGGTACAATGAGGTTGGCTGGCTGTTCCTAAATACACTGGATACACTTACAAAAGAAAAGGATGAGGTGAACCCTTCAAATTTGCAGCTTAAGCATTTCATGAATGATATGAAAGTTTCTATGTGTGCCCATGAAAGAAAATCTTGTTTCATGCAATAGCTGTCTTGAGAACTCTGAAAACCAGACTCAGAGTCGCATTGTATGAGTAGCAGAGTTACAACGGAAACTAAAATCTCAACCTTGCAGAATGTCTGCTGTTAAAATGAGGGCATTGATTGGAAAAGAGTGGAATCCTGAGGATTGGGATGGAGGCATATGGGTTGATGGTGATGGCAGTGGGGACATTGAAACCCTAAATTCTGCTGAGACTTTGCCAGATAAACCTGTAATGGTCTGCCCTGAGGAGACAGCCACCCGACTTCCTGTCTGCCCCAATATGTCTGCCATCCAACCCCCACCTGAAGAGATTAACTCTGTCTCACCAGATGAAACTGCAATGGAATGTCCTAAGGTAATTGCTTGTAAGGCACTTTTAATGCTTCTACTTACCCATCCCCACCACCCCACTTTTCTTCCAGACCTATAACTAGACTAAAGTCACAACAAGCCCCCAGAGGTGAAGTACAAAGTGTGACCCATGAGGAAGTATGCTATGCTCCAAAAGAACTGCATGAGTTTTCCAATTTATATAGACAGAAATAAGGGGAATATTTGTGGGAATGGATATTAAGGGTGTGGGATAATTGTGGAAGGAATATAAAGTTGGATCAGGCTGAATTTATTGATATGGGCCCACTAAGAAGAGATTCTGGATTCAGCGTTGTAGTTCAAGGGGTTAGAACAGTTTGTTTGGGTGGCTGGCTCAAACACAGACCAAAATATGGCCGACATTGCCTGAGGTTGAGATGCCAGAACTGCCCTGGCATACTGTAGATGAGGGGATCCAAAAGCTTCGAGAGATTAGAGTGTTAGAATGAATTTACTATCTAAGACCTGCCACCCACCCCAGGAATGTTCAGAGGACATGCTTTTCACCAGAACTATGAGGAATAAATTTGTGAGACTAACTCCATCTTCTCTGAAGAGTGCTGTGGTTGCTCTTCCCTGTAGGTCAGATATTACTGTGGGAACTACTGTCATGAAACTAGGATCCTTAAACACTATGGGGCTGATTGGATTCCGGGCCAGCAGAAGCCAAGAGGCAGCACTTAATTGCCAAAAGAGAAGGTAGGTGTGGCTACCACAATGAAAGGCAGACTCAAAGCAGCAATCGAAAGAGTCTGAGTCGCAGAGATCTATGGAGTTGGGTAATAGATCAGGGGGTACCTAGAAGTAAAACAGATGGGCAATCTACTAAATTCCTACTTGATCTGTATAAGTAGAAGTGTTCTAGGTACAGTGAACAAACCCTAACTTGAATTACAGAAACAGAGTCACGGCCTTAATCAATTCCCAGACTTGAGACAGTTTACAGACCCAGAGCCCCTTGAATGAGGGGGAGGCCAGGTCCCCTTGGGGAAGGACCCTGTTACACTACCAAAAATGTGTACTGTTAATCTTCCTCCCAGCCTCCCCCAAAGAGACCTGTGGCCTTTTACCAGGGTAAATGTACATTAGGGAAAAGGAAATGATCAGACATTTGGGGGATTATTAGACACTGGCTCAGAAGTGACATTAATTCCAAGAGACCCAAAATGTCACTATGGTCCACCAGTCAGAGTAGGAGCTCATGGAAGCCAGGTTAACAGATGGAGTTTTAGCTCAGGTCTCCCTCTGTGGATATAGTAGGTCTCAGACCCATTCTGTGGTTATTTCCCCAGTTCCAGAATGCATAATTGGAATAGACATACTCAGCAACTGGCAGAATCCCCGCATTGGTTCCCTGACTTGTGGAGTGAGGGCTATTATGGCAGAAAAGGCCAAGTGGAAGCCACTAGAACTGCCCCAACCTAGCGAAATAGTAAATCAAAAGCAATAGCAGACTCTTGGAGCGATTGCAGAGATCAGTGCCACTATCCACGTACTTGAAGGATGCAAGGGTGGTGATTCCTACCACATCCTCATTCAACTCTCCTCTTTCACACATGCAGAAAGCAGATGGATTCTTTTAGGTGCTATTGTAAATGAATTTTTTTCTTGATTTCATCTTCAGAGTGTTCATTATCAATATATTGGAACTTTATTGGTTTTTGCATGTTGATCTTGTATCTCATCACTTTGCTGAATTCATTTATTAGTTCCAGTAGTGTTATTGTGGATTAGTCAGGGTTTTCTGTATAAGGATAAGTATAGGATCATGTCATCTGCAAACAGTGAAGTTTTACTTCTTCCTTTCCAGTTTGGATTACCTTTATTTCTATCTCTTGCCTAATTGTTCTAGCTAGAACTTCCAGTACAATGTTGAATAAGTGATGATAATGGGCATCCTTGTCTTGTTCCTGATCTTAGAGGGAAAGCTTTCAGTCTTCCAACATTCTGTACCATGTTAGCTGTGGGTTTTTCATAGATGCCCTTTATCATGTTGAGGAAATTTCCTTCTATTCCTAGCTTTCTAAGTGTTTTTATCAAGAAGGAGTACTGGATTTTGTCAAATGTCTTTTCTCCATCAATTGAGATGATCATGTGGCTTTTTCCCTTTGGTGTACTACATTTTTAAATTTTCTTATATTGAACCAATTACAAGTGGGATGAAGCCCACTTGATCATAATGTATACTTCTTCTGATGTGTTGTTATATTCAGTTTGCTAGTATTTTGTTGGGATGTTTGCATCTGTATTCATAAGGGATTTTGATCTGTAGTTTTCTTTCCTTGAGGTGTCTTTATCTGGCTTTGTTATGAGGGTGATGTTGGGCTCAGACAATGAGTTAGGGAGTGTTCACTTCTCTTCAATTTTTTGGAAGACTTTGAGCAAGATAGTTGTTAATTCTTGGAATGTTTGGTAAAATTTACCTGTGAAGCCATTCGGTCATTTACTTTTTTTGTTGGGGGGAGGGATTTTTAAAATAAAATTTTATTGAAGTATATCATTCATACATGAACATACATAAACAATAAACAATAAATTTGTGAGTTTACAAAACTCCCATACAGCTCCCTACTACCAAAACCTTGCATTGTTGTGAAACATTTGTTACAAACTATGAAAGAACGTCATCAAAATATTACTACTAACTGTAGCCCATATCTTATATTTGGTTATTTTCCCCCAACACAGCCAATTATTAACACCGTATATTTGTATCATATATTTATTATCATTCAGGAGAAAACATTCCCATATTTGTCCTGTTAACCACACTCCATCATCCACCCCTTGCTTCCCTGTATTATACAGTCCCATGCTTTCTACAATCCATTCAAAGTGTACACTCAGTGACTCTCATTTTCATTACAGAATTGTGCTGTCATCATCTCAGTCAATTTTAGAATGCTTTCATTACTCCAAAAGGAAAAATCCCATACCCCCTAATACTCCCCTGTTGTTGTCCCTTAGTATGAAAAAAATCTGCTTGTCATTGCTGCAAATTATTACAATATTACTGTTATTATGATCCATAATTTACATTAGTTGTAATTTTCCTGTGTATCACCTTATTCTTAGCACTTTGTAAAAGAAGAGCATTCTTATATTTATACTATTAACCACAGTCTTCACCCACCACTGAAACCACTCTGTTATATGTTCCCTAGAGCAGGGGTTCTTAACAGGGATCCGTGGAAAGACCAACAGATCTTTCAGGGGTTGCATGAGCTTGAGTTGAAAAAAAAAAACAACTCAATTAGATGTCCAACATGATATGCATGTTGCCTTGTCAAATACTACACCACAGTTACTGTTCTTATTCGAGATAAACAATGACAGTCTGCACATTGACTATGTCTTTAAAAAATAAAATTTAACTTTAACTTTTCTATATTTTTGATGTATTGGATTATTATTTAATGTGTTAAGAAAGAAGCATTTGGGAGCAGAGGTGGCTCAAGCAATTGAGCACCTCTCTCTCACATGGGAGGTCCCGGCTTCGGTTCCAGGTGCCTCCTAAAGAGAAGACGAGCAGACACAGAAAGCACACAGCGAATGGATACAGTGAGTGCAAACAATGAGTGGGGAGGGGGGCAAAATAAATAATATAAAATAAGTCTTAAAAAAAAAGAACCACATATGTATAGTATTTTATATGTTTTTTTGTTTTAATAACTGTATTTCAATATATGTAACTGATTTCCTTTGTAATTTTATTTTATGCATTTTAAAACATTCTTGTGGGGATGTGTTGGTACAATTGTGATATATTTATTAAATAATAAACATTATAGTGTGGACTTAGTATGATTTTCATTTTGATGTAGCATGTTCTCAGTGCAGTGGATAACTGCCTACAAAAAAATGTTGGTAAGGATGGCAGAGATGGTTTTATGACGCTGTGGGACAACTCGAATTTCCAAATGTTTGCTGAAAATGACCGTTTGAACAGATGTTGGACCATGTTAGATTATCAGACATTGAAATTTTGGGAAAGTTGTAAAATGTAATTTTGAATAATCCTAAAATTTAATTTAAAGACATGCCAATGTTGAGTGTAATAAAACTATCTGCTGCTGTATTCTGAGAAGGGGTCCATGGAACAAAAAAGGTTAAGAACCCCTGCCCTAGATTATTCTCTAGTTTCCTTGCAATTGACATTTTCTTCCACAGACTACCCTTTCAGTCACAATCACATTTATAAATCAGCAGTATTATTTATACTAATAATCTGTTACTCCCAACTCTATTTATTTCCATATTTTTACAATTAACCTTATTAATAATTCTACATACATTAAGCATCATCTCCCATTCTCAACCCACCTTCTATTTCCTAGTAATCTATACTCTAGAGTTTACTGTGAGTTTACTCACTGTAATTAGTTCATTTTAGGGAGACCATACAATATTAGTCCTTTCGTGTCTGGCTTGTTTCACTCAAACATGATATCCTCTAGGTTCATCCATGTTGTCATATGCATTCCGATTTCATTTCTTCTTACAGATGAATAGTATTCCATTGTGTGTATATACTAAATTTTGTTTATCCATTCATCAGTTGATGGACACTTAGGCTGGTTCCATATTTTAGCAATTGTGAGTAATACTGCTATGAACATTGGTGTGCAAATGTCTGTTTGCATTCTTGCTTTCAGTGCTTCTGAATATATTTCTAGTAATGGGGTTGCTGGATCATATGGCAGGTCTATATTCAGATTTTTGAGGTACTGCCAAACTGTCTTCCACAGGGGCTGCACAAGTCTACACTTCCACCAACAGTGAAGGGGTGTTCCTGTTTCTCTACATCTTCTCCAGCACTTGTAGTTTTCTGTTTTTTGGGTTTTTTTTTAAATAATGGACATTCTATAAAGTGTGAAGTGGTATCTCATTGTAGTTTTGCTCTCCGTTTCCCTAATAGCTAGTGATGCTGAAAATTTTTTCATGTGTTTTTTGGCCATTTGTATTTCCTCTTTGGAGAAATGTCTATGCAATTTTTCAATTGGGTTGCTTGTCTTTTCATTGTTAGGTTGTATGATCTCTTTATTTAACATGGTTATCAAACCTTTGTCAGAGATGTGGTTTCCAAATATTTTCTCCATTGAGTCGACTGCCTTTTCACCCTTTTGACAAAGCCTTTTGAAGAACAAAAGTGTTTAATTTTGAGGAGGTCCCATTTATCTATTTTTTCTTTTGTTGCTCGTGCTTTAGATGTAAGGTTTAAGAAACTACCACTTACCACAAGATCTTGAAGATGTTTTCTTACATTTTCTTCTAAGAGTTGTTTGGTTGTCACTTTTATATTTAGGACCTTGATCCATTTTGAGTTAATTTTTGTATAAGGTGTGAGATAGGGGTCCTCTTTCTTTCTTTTGGATATAGAGGTACAGTTCTTCCAGCACCATTTGCTGTATAAACTGTTCTGACCCAGCTGAGTCAGATCATTTTGACAATCTTGTCAAAAATCACTTGAGGAGGAGGGGGTCATGGGTTCAATCCCCAGTACCTCCTAAAAAAAAAAAAAATCACTTTACCATAGATGTGATGGTCTATTTCTGAGTTCTTGATTCGGTTCCATTGATCACTCTATCTTTATGCCAGTACCATGCTGTTTTTACTACTGTAGCTAAATAATACCCTTTAAAGTCAGGAAGTAAGAGTCCTCCAACTTTGTTCTTCTTTTTAAAGACATTTTTTACTATTCAGGGCCCCTTACCCTTCCAAATAAATTTGATAATTGGCTTTTCCATTTCTTTAAGAAAAAGCTGTTGGGATATTTATTGGGATTGCATTGAATCTGTAAATCAGTTTGACATCTTAACAATATTCAGTCAATCAGAATTGACATCTTAACAATATTCAGTCTTCCAGTCCATAAACATGTAATGTCCTTCCATTTATTTAAGTCTTCTTTGATTTCTTTTAGCAATGTTTTGTAGTTTTCTTAGTTCCTTTTACCTTTAGTTTATTCCTAAATATTATATTTAGTTTATATTTAGTTTATTCCTAAATATTTGATTGTTTTAATCGCTATTATAATTGGAATTTTTTTCTGATTTCTTCCTCGGATTTCTCATCAGTAGTTAGAGAAACACTACTGATTTTTGTGTATTAATCTTGTATCTCACCTCTTAGCTAAAATTGTCTATTAGTTCTAACAGCTTTGTTGTGCATTTCAGGATATTCTAGGTACAGGATCATATCATCAGTGAATAGCGAAAGTTTTACTTCTTCCTTTCCTATTTGAGTGCCTTTTATTTCTTTTATCTAGCCTAATTGCACTAGCGAGAACTTCTAGCACAATACTGAATAACAGTGGTAACAGTGGGCATCCTTGTCTTGTACCTGATCTCAGCAGGAAAGCTTTCAGTCTTTCACTGTTGAGTACAATGCTAGCTGTAGGTTTTTCATACACTTTACCATATTGAGCAAGCTTCCTTCTATTCCTATCTTTTGAATTATTTTCATAAAGAACGAGTGTGTTATTTTGTCACGTGCATTTTCTGCATCAATCAAGGGGATCATGTGATTTTTTTTCTTTAATTTATTTAATGTGCTTTATTACACTAATTAGTTTTCTTGTGTTGAAAAACCTTTGCTTACCTGGGATAAAGCCCACTTTATCATGGGGTATAATACTTTTAATATGTTTTTGGATTCAGCTTGCAATTATTTTGTTGAGGATTTTAGCATCTATATTATTAGAGATATTGGTCTGTAATTTTATTTTTTCTTTATCTGGTTTTTGGTGTTAGGGTGATATTGGCTTCATAAAATGAGTTTGGTAGTGTTCTTTCCTGTTCAATTTTTTGGAAGAACTTGAGCGAGATTGGTATTAGATTATCTTTGAATGATTGGTAGCATTCACCTGTGAAACCATCTGGTCCTGGGCTTTTCCTCTTTGGGAGGTTTTTAATGACTGTTTCAATCTCTTTACTTGTGATTTATTTGTTGAGATCTTCTATTTCTTCTAGGATCAGTGTAGGTGGTTTGTGTGTTTCTAGGAATTTGTCCATCTTGTCTACATTGTTTAGTATTTTGGTGCACAGTTTTTCATAGTATCCTCTTATGATCTCTCTTACTTCTTAAGGGTCAGTAGTAATGTCCCCTCTCTCATTTCTGATTTTATTTATTTTCATCTTTTCTTTTTCTTTGTCAGTCTAGCTAAGGGTTTGTTGGTTTGTTGATCTTCTCAAAGAACCAAATTTTGGTTTTGTTGATTCTATTTTGTTGTTGTTGTTCTTGATTTCATTATTATTTCCTTCCTACAGCTTGGTTTGGGATTAGTTTGCTGTTCTTTTTCTAATTCCTCCTGGTGTGCAGTTAGGTCAATCTTTTTAAATTTATTGATACCTGTCTTGTGACCCAACATATGGTCCACCCTGGAGAAGGATCCATGAGCACTTGAAAAGACGTATATCCTATTGTTTGGGAGTGTGATGATCTATAAATGTCTATTAGGTCTAGTTCATTTATCATATTATTCAAGCTGTTTCTTTCTTTACCCTCTGTCCAGATGTTCTGTCTACTGATGAGTGTGGTGTATTGAAGTATCCAACTATTATTGTAGAGATGTCTATTTCTCCCTTAAATTTTACCAGTGTGTGCCTCGTGTATCTTGGGGCACCCAGGTTAGGTGCTTAAATATCTATTATAGTTATTTCTTCTTGGTGAGTTGCCCCTTTTATTAATATATAATGATCTTTTTCATCCCTTAAAACAGTTTTGCATTTAAAATCTACTTTTTCTGAAATAATATCGTTATTCCAGATGTTTTTGGTTACTGTTTGCATGGAATATCATTTTTCAACCTTTCACTTTCAATCTGGTTGTGTCCTTATGTCTGAGGTGAGTCTTTTGTAAACAGCATGTAGATGGCTCATACTTTTTAACCCATTCTTTCACTCTATGTCTTTTGATTGGAGAGTTCAAGCCATTAACATTCAATGTTGTTACTGTAAAGGCATTACTTAACTCATCCATTTTATCCTTTGGCTTTCTGTTGTCAAATCTTACTATTGTTTGTTTTTTTACCCTTTAAGTTTACCTTTCCTAATAATCTTCATTTCTACACTTGTTTCCAAGTCTCTCCCCATGGTTTTTCCTTTCAGCCTGCAGCACTCCTTTTAGTATCTCTTGTACTTCTGATCTTTTGGTAACATACTCTCTCAGTTTTTGTTTGTCTGTGAAGACTTTAAACTCACCTGCATTTTTGAAGGGCAGTTTTGCCAGATAAAGAATTCTTGCCTGGCAGTTTTTCTCTTTCAATACCTTAAATACATCATACCACTTTCTTCTCACCTCTATGGTTTCTGATGATAGGTCAGATGTCAGTCTTATTAAGTGTATGTGATGTATTGTTTTTCTCTTGCTTCTTAAAGAACCCTCTCTTTATCTCTGATATTTGTCGTTCTGAATAGTGGGCATCTCAGAGTAGGTTTATTCAGATTTATTCTGTTTGGGGTGCGGGTGCGTTGTCCTTCTTGGATATTGATATTTATATCTTTCATAAGGATTGGGCAGTTTTCAGTCATTATTTCCTCAAATATTCTTCCTGCCCCTTCACCATTCTCTTCTCCTTCTGAATCACTGATAATGTGTATTTTTGTGCATTTTGCATTGTCATTCAATTCCCTGAAATCCTGTTTATTTTTTCCATTCTTTTCTCTTTCTGTTCTCCTGGCTTTTCAAATTCAGATGTTCTGTCCTCGATATCACTAATTCTGTCTTCGATCATTTCAAATCTGCTGTTATGTGCCTCTAAGGTATTTTTTTAAATATATTTTTTATTTTTTAAAAGATAGTTAGGTTACATGAATGCTACATAAAAAATATAGGGATTCCCATATACCCCGCTCCCCATACCTTCCACATTTTCCCACATAAACAACACCCTTCATTAGTGTAGTACATTCATTGCAATTGATAAACGCATTTTGGGGCATTGCCACTGAGCATGGATTATAGTTTACATTGTAGTTTACACTCTCTCCCACTCAATTCTGTAGGTTATGGAAAGATATATAATGGGCTATATCTGTCATTGCAGTGTCATTCAGGATGATTCTCAAGTCCCAAAAATGCCTCCATATTACACCTGTAATGCATTTTTAATCTCATCCTTTGCATCTTTCATTCCCAATAGCTTTTCTTTGCAGGCTTTCAAATTGTTCTTTTTGCTCACCCAGTGTCTCCTTAATATCTTTTATCTCATTAGTCATATTTTCCTTCAGTTCTATTCATTGATTTAGGAGATTTGTGTGATTACCATTGATTAGTTGTCTTAAATCCTGTATCTTTTCAGGATATTGGTTTGTTTTTTTGGCTGGGCCATCTCTTCCTGTTTCCTAGTATGGCTTGTAATTTTTTGCTAATGTCTATGCATCTGAATATGTTGGTGGATTTACTCTGGTCAGTTTTTCTCTCACCTAGTGTTTGGTGTGTTTTTATCTGTTTGTTTGTTTTTCACATCTCTTCTTTGAATTTTGATTCAACTTACTCTGAGACTTTAAAATCACCCAGCTTAAGTTATCAGAATTGGTCAGGGACTCACGAACGGGGTACAGATTTTCTCCCAGGAGTTTAGGCTAAGAGATACCTAAAAAGCAGTTTTTCTCCATGCAGTTTCCCTGCTGTCCAGCAATTGGCACTCGGTGGCGACCCTTTCCTTGGAGGTATTTCTTTCAACCTCCAGTTTCTTGTGTTTCTGGTCTGGCCAGATCCAAGATTCAAAGCGGGCTCTGCTGGCCAAATTCACTGAAAGATAAACCATTCTCCACCCTCTGGCACACCCTCCCCCTTCAGAGGGAGGAAGTAGTCTGTTCCCTTCTCAGTCTCCTGCTGTGAAGCAGGGGTTTTATCTAGGTTGCATGCCTTGAAGGTGGGGCATGGGTACCCTTCCCGGACACCACGGGGGTTTAGTTACTCACTGTTATCATTTTGGGTTCTTCATCTCTCTGTCCCTTGCCCTTCTGGGGTTTGCGCAGCACTGTCCTGGTCTGCTGTGCCCCAAAGCAGGTCCGTCAGACAGCTTTTGGCCCTTTCTCCATTGTTTTTGTGAGATAGTTTAGCCCTGCCTGCCTAATCCAACACCATCTTCCTAAAACTCCTATTGGGAGGTTTTTAATTACGGATTCAATCTCTTAGTAGTTGTTGGTTTGTTGAGATCTCTGTCTTCTCACGCCAGTGTAGGTAGTTTTTGTGTTTCTAGGAGTTTTTCCATTTCATCTCAGAGCTTTCCTTTTTAGATGCCCCATCTATGAACTGTAACCCCTAAGAATGGGGCACTTGGCAATATGTAGCAAAATTACATATGCATTTTTTCTCTCACCAGGAAGCCCACTTCTATGAATCTACCTAAAAGATAAATTGACAAAAATATGAGAAAGACATATGCACAAGATTATTCATTGCAACGCCATTCATAATAGCAAAGGACTAGAAATAATCCAGATGTCATCAACAGGAATGGGTTGAATAAACTGTGCTTCATCAAAACAATGGAGAGTTCCGCAACCATAAAAAGTAATGAGGTTAAAGAATCAAATCTCTTTGATAAAATCTAGATTTGCAAAACCAAGCCTGATAAATCTGAGCCTGCAAACAATAAAGTAATTATGACAAAGCCAAAATATGATATGGTCCAAAAAACAGCAAAAGACTGAGTGATGAATTAAATTTTTATTGTGAAGAATATATGGTAAAGAATTTTTCATAATAAAAATGAAAAAAAAAGTACTATCATCAGTTGTAACAAATATCCTACAGCAATGCAAGGTGGTGGTAGTGGGGTAGTGTGTGGGAATCTGGTAGGAAAAAAAAAAGGATGACATTTATATACTATTATGAGTTAATCTCCATGATACATTGTTAAGAGTAAAAGAAAGCAAAATACTGGACAATGTTTAGAGTATGTTACCTTTGTGTAAGAAGAGGAAACTATGACTATAAAATCATATTTATTTATATTTTTTAAAAGTAAACAATGAATGGATCAAACAAAACAAATTAAATAAATGCTTACCTAACCATCCAAATTAAAAGGCAGAGATTGGCAGACTGAATAAAAAAGTAAGATCCAACTATATGTTCTTTATAAGAAACACATTTTAACCATAAAGATAAAGACAAATTGAAAGCAAAAGGATGGAAAAAGATATACCATAAAAACTCTATGCATATGAAAGCTAGTGTGACTATAATATCAGGCAAAGTAAACTTCAAGAGAGGAATTATTACCTTAGATAAAGAAGGCCATTTCATTACAGTAAAAAGTTGATTCATCAAGAAAACATAACAAGCTTAACTGCAAATGTACCTAATAAACAAAGCTCCCAGACACATGAAACAAAAATTGACAGAACTGATTTGCAGCCTAGTTCCCTGTATCTTTAGGAAATAAGGCTCATTTATTACTTTCAGAGTGTGCCTAGATTTGACAGTTGAGGCTTCCAATAGTGTTAACAATACCCGGTGTCCTCCACAATCCTTAAACTTATCATTGTCTAGTAGCACTCAAGTACTACAGCCACTGCCTAAAGGAATGCCTCCCTTGCCACCTTATGCAAATTAACCACAGGTAACAGGCATCATCCCCCGCCCCCGCAATTACTAATAATGCAGTCCTTAATAGTGCTTCAGACTGTGAGTAATCACTTCCAAAATCTCATCTAAGGATCTGCTTTTTAGGGCCATACAAGTTATCAGTTATCTTAGTCTGAGCCTTCCAAACAGTCCAGCCTGAGGCAATCCCAAGTAGGGGAAGGAGAGCAAGACAGGCAAGGAGGTGGAGCCAATGGTCAGCTTGCCCCTGGGCAATCATGTGGGGTCATCTGCTTCTCAGCAGTCTATGAAGGCAGACAAGGGAAAGACTTTATCAACAGGCTCCCATCTCCCACTGGTCAAAGGTTCTGCCTGGGGTTGCGCTTGTGGGGACAACCAGTGGAACAGGCAGTGCCTCAGCCTCTGTGGTGGTTTCAAGCTGTATGTGCAGCAGAAAGACACGTTCTTAAATTTAATCCACTCCTGTGGGTGTTAACCCATTGTAAGCAGGATTTTTTTGATGAGGTTATTGCACTTAAGGTGTGGCCCACCTCAATCAGTATGGGATCTTAATCCTATTACTGGAGTCCTTTATAAGCACAATAAAATTCAGACCACAGGAAACAGGAAGTTGAAATTCAATGGAAACTGGAAGAGAAGGGAGAGACCAGGAGACATTGATGTAACTTGACACATGTCAAACTCGACCAAATACTGTAGGCAGCCAGCCCGAGAATGCCACAGTCTTTGGGAAGAAAGGAGAATGCCACAGTCTTTGGGAAGAAAGCATCACCTTGATGACACCTTGATTTGAACATTTTCCCAACCTCAAAACCATGAGCTAATAAATTCCCATTGTTTAATTCGACCTATTTCATGGTATTTGTTTTAGCCTCCCAGGAAACTAAAACAACTTCTGAATCAGGAGAGCCCTCTGGGCATTAGCAAGAATCACATAGTTAGCCAGTGTATCAGAGGTCAGAGGCAGTGCAATAGGCAAAAGAAAGATATAAGAATTTGGATTACAAAGGAAGAAATAAAGCTGTTATTATTCACAGAGAGTGTGATTGAATATTTAGAATATTCAAAAGAATCTATAGATTAGCTACTAGAATTAAATAATTTTATCAGGGATCTTCGATATAAAGGTCATTTCAAAAATCATTTATATTCAGGATGATGGAAAAGTTTTAGTAATTGATGGTAGTGATGGTAGCACAACATTGTGAAAGTATTTAATGATGCTGAACTGTATACTTGAAAGGGTTTAAAATGGGAAATTTCAGGTTGCATTTAAGTTACCAGAATAAATGTTTTTTAAAACCAAAGAACAGTACAACACAAAGAGTGAGCCCCAATATAAACTATGGACTATAGCAAATAATATAATAATACTGTTTCATCAATTTTAACAAATGTACCAACTAAGGCAAAATGTTAATAATAGGGAAAACTGTGTGTGTGTGTGTGTGTGTGTGTGTGTGTGCAGGAGGTATATGGGAAGTTTGAACTTTGGGCATGATTTTTCTGTAAACCTACAACTGCTTTAATAAAAATAAATAAAACAATGGCATTTCTATATAGAAGGAACAAACCAGGAGAAAATCAAATTTTAAAAGAAATACCATTACAACAGCGTCAAAAAACGACCAGCTCAAAGCAGATTATTTAAAAGCAAAAACAAAAATAAAACCCTAAACCTAAACCAAAACAAAATCCTTGCATAGCAGAGAGCCATGCCCAAGGGCTCTGGAGCCCATTCGTGCTATTAATTTCCTTTAGGCCAGGTCCAGATCTCATGGAAACTATTATTCTTACCTGAGGGGTAGGATTGAAAAGGTGAGAAGACCTGTTTTGTGGATTGAAATAGGAAATAATGCCACCAGGCCACTTTTGAAGGCTTGCTAGGGCAAAACAAAATGTGTTTCAAGTGAGATTTCACACAGATATCAGAATCTGAAAGAAGATTTTTTTAAAAAATTTAAACAGTGGTGGAGCCAGAGATGCTCAGCATGAGAGGCTCTCGCCCATTTTCCCCATTCACTTAGGCTTGCTGGCAATAGAATCTACTCTCCAGTTTAGTCAGTCAAAAGGGCTTTCCTCAGCTG
This sequence comes from Cabassous unicinctus, assembly GCA_029593785.1. Lineage (NCBI taxonomy): Eukaryota > Metazoa > Chordata > Mammalia > Cingulata > Chlamyphoridae > Cabassous > Cabassous unicinctus. The sequence goes on from JAQZBX010067704.1 coordinate 14,529, forward strand.
TAGGAGAAGGAAACTGTGTCAGAAGTTCCCCTGGGGTAGGTTGGAAGCTATTTGAGTCCATCTTCCACTATCCCACCCAAAGGATCCCTTACTCAGCCCTTATATCTTGCCTCTCACCCACCATTCATGTTGCCAATTCCACCATTTTGTTTGCCAATATTTACCTAATTTTTAACTTTGGTGTTCCAACCATTGCCCCCATGTTCCTTGTCACATTTGGCAAGGAAAGGCTTTGGACTTCAAGAGCCTGACTTGGAATGTCAGAGTTACAGGGTACTTTATCCACAAGGCACTTGAGTCAGAGTCACTCAGGTTGATGAGAATTTAAAGGGCCTACTGAAATGTCAGAGACTTGGGGAAATGTATAGGCTGTAAAATATAAAAAGGCAACTCAAAAATCAAAATGAATGGAAGCAGATGTGGCTCAACCAGTTGGGCACCCACTTACCACATGAGAGGTCCCAGGTTCGGGTCCCAGGTTTGGGTCCCAATGTCTCCTAAAGAACATGAGCAGAGGCCACACCTGCCACAACAAGCTAGATGCCGCATTTGCCACATGGAGCAGACGCCTGAACGAACAGATGCCACAAGCCAGCAGACACCGCAGCCCATGGGGAGCGGATATGGCTCAGGCTGTTGGGCACTCGCCTCCCATGTGGGAGGTCCCGGGTTCAGTTCCCAGTGCCTCCTGGAGAAGATGAGTGAAATGAGCAGACAGACAAGAGAACCACCTGGGCGGGGGTGGGGTGGGGGGGTGGGAAGGGGATAAATTTTTTTTGAAAAAGTAAATCTTTTTTAAAAATCAAACTGAATATGTATCTAAATGTCTACAAAATATTACACTAGGCAGCTAGTCAATAGCAAACCAACCCAGTTCTTACACCATTGTATATGAATTACACTTAGAATGGCACACTGGAATATTTTAATGTACTTTGTTGGGAGGGTAACCTCTTAGACCAGGAGTGTCCATGGCCTTCTGAAGTCTTATGAGGCCCTATAGAGTTCCTAAGGTGGTCCTGTAGGTTAAGATAACTTTTGGGAGCCTCACAGGGTAAGGATTAAGTAAGATTATAGAAATTAAACTACTTTGAAAGAACAAGAAGTATCTGCACAAATACATATAGAGTTTTCTTAGGTTCTTCGATGACCTCTTTTCTCCTCTAATTCTTTTGTCCTTTCCTTTTTCAACATCAGAGACTAAATCCTGAGTTCCCTAGAGCTGCTTCCATTCCCACCTCCAACTCCCATTTCCTCTGCTAACCCACTCCTTTAAATTTGCCACCAGGGCTTACCCTAGACAAAATTCGAGTACGGGAAATTTTTCTTTGTAATTTCTTGTGCCCCATAGATACTT
>JAQZBX010067705.1:0-15879 GCA_029593785.1 Cabassous unicinctus
TTTTTTTTTTTTTTTTTTTTAAATGGAAACTGAAGATTCCTAAGCAATCAAGATTATCTTTTGATACTACCACTTGAATATGCAGATTGAGGTGGCATCTGATAGGTTTCACTGCTAAGAAGTTATGTCTTGCCATTAACATCAATTCAGGCTTTTAGTTAGTAAGGGTTTCCTGGAACTAACCATTCAAATGCTTCAGTTTAGAAGATGCTTTTTATAAACTCTCCATGATTGACCACAACCACATAGACTGGTTAATTTACTTTAGATTACAGTTAGCAACCAATGGAATTTACTTTATCCATTTAAAAGAGAGAAGATCTGTATTTCTTTAACTTAATTTCATTAGTATGAATTTAACTTTCATCACCTTAATGATTTAATAAATTTATATACTTTGGCTAGTGAACTGCTCCACCATTTGTAATGGAGATTTTAAACAAGGTAACACTGATGGAAATTCCTAAGGCCCATAAAACTTGCTTGGACAATACCCCAGATATGCATCTGGGCCTGACCGGTCACACCACTGGAATGATCAAACCACCCCTAGTAAAGATTAACCTAAACCCCCTTAACGCCAATGTTAACCACAAACATTAGCTTCCATAATTTTGCTTGCTTGCTTGCTCTGCTGCATATAGATAAAACAGATATGCGTTTGAAGTGTACGTTTGAAGCTGCCAATCACTCTCTCTGGTGTGAGAAAAATTATACTTTGTTTAAAATTGATCAATCTGGTATTTGGGTGCAGGAAAAAGTTGCTTAATCATGCTGACCCTGCTAAAATCCCCTATAAAAACCCACCACTGGAATCCGGATGGGCTTCTCTCCATACTGCTAGAAGAGGCCCCGACTGGCTGGAAATAAAGGTTCCTCATTAGATCTCATTGTCTGGGTGCTGAATTTCCTTCTGTAAGAAGTGTTCCACTTCATCTGGAGGCCCCAGTGAGATTGAGCTGAGCTGGCCGCACTGAGGATTCCAGAGGAAGACCTCTGAGAGATATTCCTCAGCCCCGGAAATACCTCAGTCTGGCTACAGCACTCTGAAGGGAAATTGGCAGTTCGGTTTGAGGAACTGTCTGGTCTGTTCTGGTGAGTCTGGATCCAGCAGGGGCTGCAGGGTTGCCAGACGTGGCTTAAAACCCTCAGCCAGGCCAGCCAGTGAGACGTCACCTATGGTCACTGGGTAGTCTACAGGGGATTACATAGATGTGTTAAGTGTTAAGTGTGTGGTGAGCTATCTTCTGGCAGCTGGCTTGCTAAGTCTCTGTCTTGTGCCCGTCATACTTGTCGCTATGGGTCAGTCTGCTTCTTCTTGTCTTACAACACCCCTTAACTGTTTTTTTAGGAATTTTCAGGAAGTCAGAAAAGCGGCCATCGGATATGGGGCCAAGGTCAACACCAGGACTCTCCAGGCACTCTGTGAATTGGAATGGCCAGCCTTTGAAGCAATTTACCAACTGCTTACAGAGTCCGGAGAATAATCTACAGAGAACCCAGTCGCCTGGACCAAAAACCATACATCAATGTGTAGATTGAACTGTTAACTGATACCCCCAAAGTGCTAAAATCTTGTCTTGCAGGTTGTGTGGTCCAGCCTGCAATTCAGCTCCCCGTGAAATCCCACACTATGGGCCCAGAAACCACCGTACTCCAAAGGGAACTGGAAGAGCCAGTAGAGGAACATCCCAGTATCGTCCCAAACCTGGAGTCCTCTATCCCCCCCTGCACCCTCAACAGCCCCTCCTGAGCCCCTCTATCCCCCTCTCCCCACCTTGGAGAAAACTTCCTTGGTTAGCCCTCCCCATACTCGAAAGGGACACCATATCAGGCACCTAAAGGAGAAGACGTGGTGCCCCTTCTGCCCTTGCATCAGGCAAGCCCTGGGGTAGGGGATTTTGCACTCCCATTTATGGTATATGCCCCTTTCTCCTCCACTGATCTGTACAATTGAAATCATTAGAACCCTCCATTTTCTGGAAAACCCCAAGGGCTGACCACCCTCTTCGAAACAATATTCTTTACCCACAATCGCACTTCGGATGACTGTCATCCGCTGTTGTAGGTCCTATTCACCTCTGAAGAAAGAAACAGTATTTGAAGGGAGGCAATAAAGGCAGTTCTAGGCCATGACGGCCAGCCTACTAAAGATCCTGCACATATTGAGAGGGGTTTTCCTTCTACCTGCCCCGAATGGAACTACAACTCTGACGAAGGTAAAGAAGCTCTCGAGCAGTTTCACCAGACTCTTTTGCAGGGCCTTTGAGCTGCTGCCCAGAAGCCTACTAATCTTTCAAAGGTAAGCGAAACTACCCAAGAGCCCAATGAGCCACCCTCAGCCTTTTTAGAAAGACTAATGGAGGTCTATCAGAATTATACTCCAATAGACCCTGAGGCTCCTGAAAACCATAGCGCAATTAATATAGCGTTTGTCACACAGTCAGCTCCTGATATCCGGAAGAAGTTGCAGAGGTTGGAAGGGTTTGAGGGAAAATTACTTTCTGAATTAATGGAGGTGGCCCAGAAGGTTTTCAACAACAGGGAATATGTGGACACCGTAAAAACTAGAAAAGTAACAAAAGTTCTATTAAGTACCATGGCGAATGAAAGCCCACGAGCCTTTCCACCTTGGGGATCAGCAGGGAACCTAAGTAAGACTGGACCAAACAGACCTGGGTTAGACAAAGATCAGTGTGCCTATTGTAAAGAGAAATGACACTGGAAGAATGAATGCCCTCAATGCCAGTTCAAAATCCAGGCTAGAATTGGCTCGAACTTTCCTTTAACAAATTGACAGGGTCAGGGCTCATCAAGCCCCTGAGAGCCCACGGTAAAATTAAAAGTTGGGGGCAGTCCAGTTGAATTCTTGGTCGATAAAGGAGCTACATTCTCCTCATTAAAAGCTGACCCAGGACCATATACGGCTAGATGCACCCTAATCCAAGGAGCTACCAGAAACACGGAATCCTGCACCTGGACCACCTCCCAGACCATGGACACAGGAAAAGGTACTGTTATGCACTCTTTTCTAGTGTTGCCTGACTGCCCATACCCCTTACTGGGCTGAGACTTGTTACATAAACTACAAGCCACCATCTCCTTCTGGGATGGTGAAGCTAAGCTAATGTTTGGGACGCAGCCACAGACTGTGTCCCAAACTTGCCCCATCTCGGAAGAATATCTCCTAATGAACACTGAGGGGCAGTCTGCCAACTATTGGTTGCTGCAAGAATTCCAAGGTCTAGTTCCAGGGATGTGGGAGGAAACAAACTCCCCCGGGGTTGGCCAGACATCAAACACTGGTAGTCGTGCAACTACTGAGCACAGCCACCCCAACTCAGGTTTGACAATACCTGATTAGCCATAAGGCCAGGCTGGGAATAGAGGGGCAAACTCGTCGATTGCTGGAGGCAGGCATCCTTGTACATTGCCAGTTGTCCTGGAATACCCCCTTGCTCCCCGTCCAAAAGCCTGGCAGTACTGACTACTGACCGGTACAAGACCTCTGGGAGGTAAATAAAAGGGTGGAGACCATCCACCCTAATGTGCCCAACCTGTATACACTTTTGAACAACCTCCACCCCCAAAACAACGTTTACTCGGTCTTGGACCTCAAGAATGCTTTCTTCTCCATTCCGCTGTCCCGGGCAGTCAACCTATTTTGGCTTTCAAGGATCCCTGACCCTGCAAAACTGGCCAAGTAACTTGGACTAGACTCCCACAAGGATTTAAAAATTCCCCCACACTCTTTGGGGAGACATTGGGAAAGGATTTATCCCCCTTCAAGGAGTCGCACCCGAACATCACCTTGTTGCAGTATGTGGACGACCTCCTTTTAGCAGTCCCAGAATGGGACTCTTGTAGAGAAGCCACGCTACATCTCCTGCAAGTTCTGGCCAAGTTGGGATACTGGGTCTTAGCTAAAAAGGCTCAACTCTGCTCTCAGGCGGTAATTTATCTGGGGTATGTTTTGGAGAAGGGGGAGAGACAGCTGTCACGTGATTGGATCCAGATAGTGCTGAACATTCCCACTCCTGTCTCAAAAAGGCAAGTATGTGAATTTCTGGGGGCAGTGGGATACTGCTGTTTATGGATTCTAGGATTTGCCAAAATTGCCAGACCCCTTTATGCAGCCGTAGGAGGAAAAGAGGACAGCCTGTCATGGTCTGAAGAACACCAAGACGCTTTCGAGCAGTTGAAGAGGGCACTGGGAGAAGGAAATCGGCTGGCAGATGAGGCAGCCCGAGCAGCAGCCCTCCTGCCGATCACCCTGCTCCAACTGTTCCCAGCTGTCCCCACTCGAGAGGTGCCAGTGTTCCAGTATTCTCTGGAAGAGGTGGTTAAAGGAAAAAATCTGGGGGCCCAAAAGGGGCAAGAAGGATGACTCATCCTGCTAGATGGAAGAATTTACTTACCAGAAACAGCAGGAAGGCAGTTAGCAAAACGATTACACACTAGTACACATATGGAAGTACCAAGTTAACTGAGCTACTGCAAAGAGACTTTTACTTCCAAAACCTGTCTAAAATCAGCAAGGAGCTTTCAAACCAGTGTGAAGTCTGCGGCAAAGTAAATCAGAAACGGGGGATAAGAATTCCAGAAGGAAATATGCTGCGGGGACTGGAAACCGGAGAACACTGGGAGATAGACTTTACAGACTTAAAACCTGGCAAGTATGGTTACAGATATCTCCTATTACTGGTGGACACTTTCTCAGTTTGGACGGAAGCATATCCAACCAAGGGTGAAACAGCAGCTGTAGTGGTTAAGAAATTAATATCTGAGGCTATACCAAGGTTTGGGCTACCCCTAAGAGTGGGGTCAGATAATGGCCCAGTCTTTGTGGCAGCAGTGACTAAGCAATTAGCTAAGGCTCTGGGAATAAATTAGAAATTATATTGTGCATTTTGACCCCAAAGCTCGGGACAGGTAGAGAGGATGAACCACACCTTGAAAGATGCATTATCTAAGTTGGCTTTGGGGTCTGGCGAAAACTGGGTGAGTCTCCTTCTCTTTGCCCTTCTAAAAGGCAGGTGTATCCCGTATGTGCAAGGTATAATGCCTTACGAAATTATGTTCAGCAGACCCCCACCCCTATTGCCTAAGATAGAATTGAAACCGTGACTGAATTTGACAACCAGTATCTCTTTTCCTCCCTAAAGCTTCTCAACTGGATCAGAAAGACAGTGAATGAAACCTACAATCTGCACACCCTCCTCCTTCCAGTACTAACTTTACTCCTTTGCAGGCCCAACTGGGAGATCTAGTCTGGGTATGGAAACTCCAAGCTGGGAACCTTGAACCTCATTGGACAGGCCCGTATGTGGTGATCCTCACAACCCCTACAGCTGTGAAGGTTGCGGGAAAGAGACAGTGGATACATGCATTTCATTTGAAACTTGCCAGAAAGGACACCGAAGAACCGGACGTTGATAAGAAGATTGTCATCCGAACCAAGGAGCCTTTGAAGATCAAGATTAGTCAGATTAAGTTGGACTAAAAATGGATGTGAGTTTAAAGTTGGGAATAATGATGTTGTTAATTCTGTGGGCTCAGGCAACCCCGTTCTGGCTAACTACGTATGTGTGGAATGTAATTTGTGCTGGGGATGGGGAAGTCCTGAATACTACCCAGTCCATTAGCAAAAACCCTATCATATCCTTTGATCTATGTGCCCTACTTGGGGAGAACAAAAAGTTCACTCCCCACTGACTCACCAGTAGGGGCAAAAAGCCTTACCTTGGGTGCAGCACCCAAGCAGTAGAGAAGGCATTAGCTGAAACTCCCTTCTATGCCTGTCTGGCTGGGGGTTCCCCAGAATGTGATGTCCTAGGAGAATATCACTGTGGACATTGGGGCTATGAAACCATAGCCCCCTGGGTATCTAAGGACACAGACATCTCTCTGCAGATGGGGACCAGACCAGGGAATCCCGCCATATGATCAGGGAAACCCATGCTTATTTGGATCTTGGATGGGTTTAATAGTGAATGGGAAGGGAGTTAAAACTTGGGGACTCTGATTATATGTAACTGGTAGTGACCCTGGAACTGCTTTCACTATCCAGAGGGGAATTCTTAAACCTCTGCCCCCTAACCCAGTGGGGCCCAGCAGCGATGTTCTCTTAAAAACTAATCAAAAACTCTCTCTTGAAGCAGAGGTTGAAACTCCTGAGTTCCCTAAGGAGAAGTCATTCAGGACCCCCTTGTTGTCAATGCTAACTTCAGTATTTACCTTCCTAAACGATAGCCAACCCAACATCACTGCTGATTGTTGGCTATGTTTAAACCCCCAACCTCCCTAATATGTGGGCTTAGGAGCTAATGGGAGCATCACCCCGGGAGCCCCCGTATATATTCAGAAACTTGCAGAACAAGAGAGCCACACACAGTGCAGGCGGGGGCATGAACCTATCCTCACGTTAGGGGAATTGCAAGGTAATGGAACTGGCTTTGAGTCTGATTCAGTAAAACTGAATGGATCGTTCCTTAGTCCTCATTGTTCATCAGTTATATTAGCCAGCCAAAGCGAGAGTTCATACTATTGGAAAGCCCCTAATAGCACTTGGTTTGCCTGTACACAAGGCATTACTCCGTGTCTCTCTCTTCAAACCCTAACATTAAATAGGTCCAGAGAAAACCCTGTGTTCTGCATTGTAGTTCATATTATCCCACAGGTGTATTGGTATTCAGGAGAAAGCGGACGTGAACATCTTAGTGCCCTAGGTCACTACAAGTGAGTAGTTCCCATCCTTAGTCCCATGCTAGTCAGCCTTGGGATTGGAGGGTCAGCGGCTGTACGTACTGCTGCTCTAATTACAGGGGAGGAAAATTTTAAAGCTCTCGCCTCACAAGTTGACTCTGACTTAAAAGAGTTAGAGAAATCTGTTAACCACCTGGAACAATCTCTATCCTCCCTAGCAGAGGTAGTGCTACAAAATAGGTGGGGACTAGATCTACTGTTTTTAAAACAAGGTGGCCTCTGCATAACCTTAGGAGAGACCTGCTGTTTTTATGTTAACCATTCAGGAGTAATTATGGAGAGTCTGTGACTTTTACGAAACAGGTTAAAGGAGCAAGAAGAGCTACGATCTAGGGGTACAAATTGGTATGAAAGACTGTTTTCCTGGTCCCCCTGGGTGACAACCATGCTCTCAGCAGCCATAGGACCCCTGATGCTATTAACACTGGGACTTCTGATAGGGCCCTGCCTAGTAAATTGTCTTATGTCCTTTATCAGAAAAAGACTCCAGGTAGTAAAATTAATGGCACTGCACACTGCATCATTGCACATGGCATATTCCCCTTTAAAAAATGACACTGAATCAATGATTTGATTCTATGGCAAAACAGGAGTGGGGAATGTAATGGAGATTTTTAAACAAGGTAACACTGATGGAAATTCCTAAGGCCCATAAAACTTGCTTGGACAATACCCTGGATATGCATCCGGGCCTAACCATTCACACCACCATGGAATGATCAAACCACCCCTAGTAAAGATTAACCCAAACTCCCTTAATGCCAATGCTAACTGCAAACATTAGCTTTTGTAATATTGCTTGCTTGCTTGCTTGCTTGCTTGCTCTGCTGGATATAGATAAAACAGATATGCATTTGAAGTGTACATTTGAAGCTGCCAATCACCCTCTCTGGCATGAGAAAAATGGTGCTTTGTTTAAAATTGATCAATCTGGTATTTGGGTGCAGGAAAAATTTGCTTAATCATGCTGACCCCGCTAAAATCCCCTATAAAAACCCACCACTGGAAGCCGGAGGGGCTTCTCTCCATACTGCTGGAGGAGGCCCCTGCCAGCTGGAAATAAAGGTTCCTCATTGGACCTCATTGTCTGGGTGCTGAATTTCTTTCTGTAAGAAGTGTTCCACTTCACCTTAAGGGGAATCCCATCCCAGATTAAATAATATATTATCAAGTTTTTTTTTTTAATTTTTTCCTTTGTATTTTGTAATATTATGCCAATTTTCTAATCTTGTTCCTAATGGACTGTTCCTCAGGTACTTCTGGTAAAGTTTCTTGCCAGCTGTTTTTGAATTTTTTGTTTTTTCTTTTTACATCTTCCCTGAGACATCTGAGGAGTTACTGGTCCTTAGTTCTTACTTCTTGCCTTGTATTTTGACCGAGATGTCTCGTGCCACACTCAATCTCACAGACTCAACAGGGTCTTTCAGAACTAAGTACCCCTCTTCCCATTACCCAGGCCTCAGACATAAAGTCTTTTACCTGGGTCTCTGTACAGACTTACATGACTTCTCTTATCTCAACCCTTTTTGATTTTATGGTCGGCACCTTTCCTGCGCGTCTCTTCCAATCTCTTTTTCCTTCGGGTCTGGTGATGGAGAGAGACCTACGACCCTCCCATGCCAAAGGTCACCATAAAACTTCAGTGGGATGTCTTGACAGTCAGACAAGGGGCTCGAGAGTCTCTCCTTGCTCCCGTGATCCTGGACAAGCCACCAATTGAGTGGGATGGTGACCACTTATTCAAAATAAAAGTTCTGAAGACAGAGAATTGGATTAGAAGTAGCAGTAATTTATTTCTTTCTAATGAAAGAGGGCACATGGCCCAGGCTAAAGAAAGTGGGGGGAATGCATACACTCAGTGCGAGAACAAGGAATATATGTTGACCCTGACACAATGTCCCAGTTCGCTCCCTCCCTGACTCACCCATTTCCCCATTGGCTGGGTACTGAGGGCTTACAATCCTAAGCACAAAGAAAACTAGCCCAATTATGGAATGACACCCTTACTGATGTGGGTTTCAGGGAGATGAGCTACAGGTAGGGAGTGTAGGAATGTGGAATTTAACTTATTGTGATTAGGATTCAAGCAAGAATGTGGGAGGGTTAGACAGGACCCAGATAGGAATGTGGGAGGGTGAGGCAGACATGGAGCAGGGAATTCACTTTGAGAAGAGACCATCTTTATTCTATTTTTCTCTTTCCAAGAGACCAAAACATTTATTGCATAATAATGAATCATAGCAGAATTCATCTTTATTTTACTCAAAACATTTCTTAAATGAATTCCATGCTCCTAAGCTCTGTAAGTCATAACCACTCCTTGGTGGCACTAACCACACTGGGTGTTTTGCCAAGGAAGAGGCAAAAAAGCTAAATGCTATGCAAAGACAAATTTATTCAATCAAATGAGTTTCAGGTTATATTAAATGATTATAACAACTGAGCAATCACAAAAAAGAAGAATAATTAAGATATAGGAAAAAATGAAAGTATATACAACCACCCACCTAATTGGGGGAAAATACAACATCTGAACTCTCATGTGGCTGGGGAGCCCCTTTGCAGCCTATCAGTGTCCCGATTGGAAAAATGGTTCCAGGCAGAGAGTCCCCTCCTGAGTGAGGTTCTGACTGGCAGCTTAGGGTCTATCCCTTCTGAGGGGTTACGAACCCCAGATCTCCAATGAGACTTGCAACTCCTGAGGAATGACTTCATCAAAAGTAAATGAATCCATCGAGGGGGTGGGGGGTGGCCACCCCTCCACAGGAGAGACACACTGTCTCCAGGTTTCTTTGTTCTATTCTATTTATGGTACACTGAACAGGAACATAAAGGTTTTTAGCTTTTAGTTTTACAGGGGATACAAACAGGATGTGTAAATATCACATGTGGTGACTTGCTGCTTCCAAACATCGTGTATTACATGATGTGTAATACATGATGTGGTTGCCTGCATAGCAACTTTATAATATTCCAAAGGACAAAGGACAAGTTTATCATTCACAATTCTATGCTAAAACAGCAGAGACGATTGATTAGAAAGCTTATGAATTCACAATTCTTAATAATAATTTTGTTATAGTACATCACTGGGGAAGTGAGAAGATCCAACTTTCAGGTCCCTCTGCTACTTAGCTATCTTCTGCCAAGAGTGCTAGGCACAAAGTATCTCTTAAGTTACCTTCAGGATCAGACAAACAATTTTGAGAATTTATTTTCTCAGTATCCCCAGAAGAAATTACATCTTGGGCTAGAACCAGTGTTATGAGGGTTTCTATTGTTATTGCCATGATTCTAAATCCCTGATAAACATATAGATTGTCTACTATTCACAGCATGTTTTCATATTTGCTTTAAATTATCATGCAATTTTCATGAAGTCATCCTCACGTCATATAATATGAGAAATACTACAAACTGTTTGGCATAAACAACTAGAATTTATTGTCTCATTGTGTGGTTGATTGAATTGTGTGTCCCAGTTTAGACATGTACTTAGTCTTTGTCTGTATTGTGATGGGAGTTTTAAATACTATCTCTTCACAATGATACTTCAGTTACGGGATGGCTCAACTGAAACAGGCTGGACTTTCATTGATATTACTGAAGCTCTATATAAGCAAAATGAACCTCGGACAAACACAGAGAAAGCCATGGGAAGCAGCCAGAAGGTGAAGGTCAACGCAACCTGGAAGGAAAGGAGAAGAAATGTCCCTGATCATTGTCATATGATGGAAAAGCTAAGAACCCACATTCACTGGCCACTAATCCCAGAAGGCCTCATCTTTTAGAAGAAAGCATCACCTTGCTGAAACTTGATTTTGGACTTCTCCTAGCCTCAACACTGTGCACCAATTTTTGTTTATGCAGCAAGGAAATGAAAACACATGATTTTGAGGGCTATAAGTCCAAGTTAATGATATTCCCAATTCTACAAAACTGCATATTTGTCCAATGTTTCATCAATGTGAGGGGATTCATCCTATAAATAATGCTGAGGTATAGACATAATAGAAATATAATAATTCACAGCATGAAAAATTATTATAAGTGTAATTGTAAAAATGGACATGAAATGGTATCTACTGTGAGTGCAGTTTTGTAAAAATGTGTATCTTCAAGGACAATTACTTGAAGCAAATGCAAAGATAAGATAAAGGTTATGGGTTGTGAGATGCAAAATCAATACATAACAAAAAAACTGCTAAATATGAAGGCTGACTCCTCCGGGCCAAGTTTGTATTATTTGACAGCCACAATTTCTCTTCATTGTTCATTCTCATTAATCAGACCCCAGTGTGTTGTGCTAATCTCTTTATACATTTATGTGCTTTATCTCCCACTAGAGTGTGGGTTCCTGAAGATCAGAAACAATTTCTCTTTCACCTTTTTATTCTCCTTCTCCATTTCTATGTCTACCCAAGAATGCATGTTACTAAGTGTTATTAAAACAGACTTGGAGACTTATTTTCTTCATCTGAAACATTGGAGACAAACTATAGTGCTCTTCACACTAAGAGTAAAAGCAGGTCCATTGCTCAAGTCCTGTGTTAACTGCGGCAGCCAAGCTGGCTCTCCACTCTTATCTTCTACTCTACTGAACTTCTATCTTTAGTGTAACAATCAAATAATCATGAATTGAAAAGCATTCATACCTTGAGTGAGTTATTAAAATTCAATTCAAAATGACTTGCTCAAGGCACAATTGTCACAAATCTTCAATTTATAAAAACAAGCAATATTTGAAAAGCATAATAAAACAAAATGCAGTGAAATGAGGTATGCCCATTTTAAATCTAGCAGTTTTAGGTGTGGTTTCCTCTAGGTCTATAATATCTTGAACTACCTTTAATTCTTACATTTGTAAAGATGATTCTGATTATAATACAAATAGCATTAAAGGGACTCCAAAAAAATAAAAAAACTGGGTGGATTTTAGTTTTCAGACTTGATTCAACCTGCAGAATATGAATCAGTTTAACCCTCTAGACTATTTCCTCAGTAATTAAACAACAGATTTTGTACTGAAATATTTGTTAGTTTTTGAATTCTGAACATCATTTTTTGCTGGTTATTGATTTTTCTTTGCAAAAGCAAATTTTAGTCTAAGATGACAAATGCTGATATGGTTGAGTTAATTCAATTCCATTGAATGTGAGTACCAAATAAGATGAACACTTATAGAATATATGTATAAAAGGAACTCATCAAAATGTTCCTTTCAACATGACATTTAATGATTTCTGGTCTAAAATTGCTCTCCTTCCACCGACAACTATTGTACCCAACTAGAGGCACAAGACAATTCTATTTAAAACAATATGGCAATGATTAATAGAAGAGAGAAGGTATATTTTATTGCCTCATACAATACCAATATAATTCATGGTTCCATTATAGTAAGGTTTGTTGATTAAGTGTTAGATGGCATTAGCTAAATATTTACATTTTGTATTTATTAAAGGAAGTGAGATAAAAAGTGGGAGGTCTGGGAAGTGGGGTATATGAGAATCCTTTATTTTTTTATGTAACAATTTATGTAATCTAAGTATCTTTTAAAAATAAATAAAAAGTATATTTAAAAAAAGGAAATGAGAATAGTTGTTGCGTCATATTATCAAGAACCTGGGGGAAATATCAATAAGAACAAAGTTTATTTAACAATATTATATATTTTAGCAGATATGTCATGAACTAATAGATCAGGAAAGGATTCTCAATAAATAGTATTGTGGAAATTATTGCATAATTTGGGAAAAAAGTTAGAAAATTATTTTATAAGCAATCATTCCTTCAGCAAATGTAAACAAAATAACATAAAAACCAATAAAATTAAGATATTATGCTTCACATTTTTTTAAAAAGGAGAAAATTTAATATAAAATATAGAGTGGGTAATACATACTTTTACAGACTTTAATCTTTAAATTGCAAAAAAAAATGACTATAAGTACCAAAAAAAGTAAGCTATGCATCAATAAGCATCCCTAGTATGTAACATTAAAAGACATCTACCAAACTGTGAAAATTCTCAAATATATTTCTTAGGATTTAATGTTCTTAAATATAAGACATCTTTCAAATCATTATGAAAACATTAATACTGAGTGGAAATATGGCAAAGTACTTGAGCAGAATTCTCACAGAAAATAATTGAAGATATTGAAAATAAAAAACTTCCATTTGTCAAATTTTTCTATTGTTTTGGTCCTCTGTCCCTGAAATTGTCTGATGTGATATGGTCTAATATTAGATTTACAATTGGTGATTGGTTTTCTTGCATAAAATCAGCATTAGAATATTTTCGGAAGTCCTGTGATATCCCAAGTATATTATTACAAGAAAAAATGTTTCTTTATATATTTTAAATGGTCATACACACAGTTTGAATATATCACATAATTTGATGGCTGGCAATAAATGCTAAAGTAAAGTTGATAGTGACAGCTATGTCCCTACACTTCATTCATGTATGTTTCCCACTCAATCCCTTCCTAAGTTCTGAGTCATCCTTTCAATTCTACAAAATGACAGATGTCACCAGCTGCTAAGTAAACATTCTATGGATGAGTAAAATTCCTTTTGAAACAAATTGCCCAGGGAAACTTCATCTTAGTTACTAGGACTTAAAACAACCAAGGAAAACACAATGCTACTTGTTTCATAGAAACGGGGAAATCATTAGATTTACTGTTTGGTATGGATCCATAGAACTTCACTCACTCAGACCTCAATGTGTAACCACCACCCCTGCCATAGTCCTTTTTTTAGTTCTCATCTAGGGGAGATGAGAAGAGGACAAAGAGTTCTTTTCCTGGATTATAGGGGGCAAATCCTTCAGAAGTTGAGTTTGTTGCCTCTTTTCTCATTTCTATGTCTTCCTTTCCATATTTGGGCTGTGATATTGCTTCTGAGACTCTACACAGTCAATGCATTCCCAGACAACTTTGCTGGCTGTCTTCCTGTTAGTTTCTGGTAAGTGGAAGAATTTGAGGTGAAGGGGGAAAGAAAGAGAAAGGGGGATTGGAATGATTTGGAGAGAAGAGAAGGAAATTCCTTCTTTTTTTTCCAGTTACTATTTTTGTGAATCCAGCAGAAATAGAGACTTGGCTCCGGCTAACAGTTTCTCATCATTTCACCTCTCTCTTCAGATACTGGAGCAGCAGACTTTATTGTTCACAGACTCTGTAGGGACATGCCACCAGAGGTCTGAACACTGCTGAAGTTTAAGCCATCCTCAGAGTTTCAGATACCCTGAGCCATGACCTTTCCTCAAGGTCTAAACAGCAGCTGAGCAGAGAGCTTTGTCCAAGCTCAGAGGTACTGGTATCAATAACTCTTCTTATTGCCTCCAAATTTCAATTATAATAGCTGTTTCCTGGAATTAATAAACTTTAAATTAATACATAGTATCCACTTTCTGCTTTATAAAAGCCATCGACACCTAAAATTTCATGTATTAAATACTTCTAAGTATTTGCTTTAGTCAATGGATCCTAAATGATTTAATATTCATGACAATGTGGAAAAATTTTAAGCCAATTTACAATTCTTGAACATTAACATAGGACTCTAATTCATATATTAAGTCTGACATGATATTGTCTGATATACATGCTATTTATTCCTCTGTATTTATAGTTTCATTTATTTAGTAATATAAAAATTAAGAGAAACTATAAAATGCCAATGATAGTTAATGAGAAATAGATAAATATTCCTAGGCTTCAAAGACTTCATTTAAATAGACATTAACTAAGTACTTCCTCTGTTACAGTGAGGTGTCATATGTCAAATATTTTGTAATAATTTAATCTCAATATAGTACTGTGAAGATGTCAATATTATCTAATTTTTGAACTTCAGAAAACTGAGGATTCATGAGTTTGAATTATTTACCAATTGAATGAAATCATAATAAAAAAAATAGACCCATGATTTCATGAATCTAGCATATTGCTTTTCTAACATCATTATTGGTGGAAAGAGAAGATCCTCGTTTTTAAAAAGTTATTGTGAGGAAACAGATGTAGCTTAACAGGTTGGCACCTGCCTACCGTATCGGAGGAGCCAGGTTTGGGTGCCTCCTAAAGAAGAAGAGCACATGCGGCACCCTCCAAACGAGCTAGATGACGGCACCTGCCATAACAAGCGAAATGCTGCACCTACCGTAACAAAGAGAGGACTGAATGAACAGATGCCACAAGCCAGCAGACGCCACAGTCTGCGGGGACCAGATGTGGCTTACGCCATTGGGCACTCACCTCCCATGTGGGAGGTCCTGGGTTCAGTTCCCCATGCATCCTGGATAAAGCAAACAAACAATAAGCAGACAGAGAAGAACCAACTGGTTGAAGTTATAAATTAAAAATAAATAAAGAAAATAAATAAATGTATTTTAAAAATCTGACACAAAAAACTACATATTAAAAAAATGTGGCACCAAAAAAAAAAAATGTGATATAGAATCTGACATGAAACATAATAGAAATACAGTTAAAGCTTCTGTTGCTGTATGTTAATTGTAACTGAGTGGAGAGTTATGATTAAGGATTATAGAGAAAGGGTGAAGAAAGGGCTGTTCAGCAAGAGCAAAGACAATGCAAAGAACATGATCAGAGGCTATAAAGTCCACTTATAAGCTTTAGGAAGAATTTGATGGAAAATTCTTAGACCTCAGAGTCACTATGGAGACAAAAAATAACATAACTTGAGAAGGGTCAGAAATGCTGCTAATGATAATAATGGCTATACAAACTTTCAGAAAAATATATACCTTGTGAAAAATAGGAATGCAATTTTGAAAAGAAACATAGATTACATAATGGATATGGAAACAAAACGTAATTCTCATTAGTTATTCATTTGATTTACAATGCTTTCACAGCAAACTAAATGCTTTTGTCTTACCATTGCCTTTTCCCTTGCCAGTTAAAACAAAACAAATTGAAGAATAGAAAAATATGGAATAAGCCTTTGGAAATATGTTCAAATCTACACTTTGAAATTGAAAAGCCACAAATATATGCTAGCCAAAAAGATTCATTCAAAGCTACCTAGAAACTAACTGTTCTCTAAACTCTAAGTTAAGCCACCTACTACCATTTCACCACC
>JAQZBX010067706.1:0-15884 GCA_029593785.1 Cabassous unicinctus
ATGAAGAACCTGAGATTCCTGGAGCTTGTCCATTGCCCAAGATCATTCAGTTAGGAAGTGGAAGATTTAGGATACAAACTTCAGCTTATCTGATACTAACACCACTGCTTTGTTAAAAAAAATATGTATGATTTGTCTCGGTTAGATTGAGCTCAAGGGAATTGAGCTTAAGGAGAAAAAAAGAAAAAGAAAAAGAAAGAAAAATAAGCAAGCACCATTCTAAGTAGCTGTGGGTTCCTCTTCAATTTGAGTTCTGTAGTCTAATATTCACTCCACTTATCTGTACAAAACAGGCTTGTTCCTGGTGTGCTTCCCTGAGTAACTACCATTGGGACCTCATATCAGACTCTTCAGACTTTTAACAGTTGCCTTGTATCTGGGGTTCCTAGATTCCTTGCACATTGCATGCACATGCATCCACCATCTATTCTGATTGGATTTTTTTAGGAGTTATCCGGGATTGAACCCAGGACCTCAAACATGGAAAGCAGGCACTCAGCCACTGAATTACATCTGCTCCTCTCTGATTGGAGCTTTGAACCACATCAAAACAAGGTTGACTTTTTGCTTGTCAATTTTTAAATCTAAGGGAGTTTATTTAACCTTTCCCTCTATTTGAACTTTCAGAACTTTACAAATGCAATTAGAGAAGTTTCCTTGGAGGAACCCACAATCAGAATTACTTCTACAAAATGGGTTGAATCTTAATTTGCAGCAATTTCAAGAGGATTTTCTCATTTAAATAGAATTACAGGCTATTACATCTTGTCAATTTTGACATTTTCCCCCATCAAACAGAGTTTTTGAAAACATTGTGATGCCCAGCATAGATAGAAATCAACAGGAAACTTAGTTGAAGGACTTCCTGCTATTTCATAGTATATCTCAACCCCAAATGAAAAAAACGTTAGTCATAACTATGCACATGAGTGCACTATAAACCCAGCAATGGAAATGGAAACGGAGACTAATAGCCAAAGTGTGTTGTAGAAAATACAAAGGTGCATCTTGAAATTAACCGGTCACCTATTATGTTTTGCTTTTTTTTTTTTTTTTACTAAGTC
The DNA here is from genome assembly GCA_029593785.1 of Cabassous unicinctus. Lineage (NCBI taxonomy): Eukaryota > Metazoa > Chordata > Mammalia > Cingulata > Chlamyphoridae > Cabassous > Cabassous unicinctus. Next base: position 1,065 of record JAQZBX010067706.1, read on the forward strand.
TAACCTCTGCCGTTTAAAACAATGTGTGTTATTGGTTTCCCACTTCTTTAAATAGCACTTGCAGTATTAACAGACAACAAGAGAATCATTTAAACAAATGGATTTGTAAAACATGATTGTTTTAAGCCTGTCCACGTCAGGGCTGCAATTTGAATTAAACATAAGGTGACTTCTTTCACTGAATCAATAAGTGCAAATAACATCTCTCGCAACCATGTTTTATTTCACAGACAAAATGGTTCTTAACAGTTTTCTGAAGGCTATGCTTCAGCCACCTGCTGTTAAAGTTGTTTGCTTTCTCTTGCAAAATTTGTTCTTTTGCAAAATTAAAACAGAGGGGATTGCAGTCAGCTCACTTGGGGCTAGAGTCTAGAATGTTTGAAAGGCACTTTTCTTAATGAATGCCATAACTTCCTGCACGCTTCCTACTGGCAAATCAGAACAATAGGAGGAGCAGAGGTGTTTGCTCTGAAACTTGTTTTTCTAAAATTCTTACCAGTAGTAGCTGACTCTTAGTCAGAGGCAATTTCTACCACTTTCATATGGGAGTCTAGCAAGTGGTCTATGTGAGTTTCTGACTCCTAAAAACATAGTATTTAATGACAAATAATCGGTTCCATAGTGATCCTGATTAGTGAAGAATGAAGGAACTTGATCACATCCACTCTTATCTTATCTATTATTTCCATTTCTGAAAATAAGATAGAAATCATTACATTTTTATTTTCCTTAGAGTTATTGGGTTTCCGCAAAAGAAAAGTGGTGGCTTTGGGTATAGAAATGTCCATCACTTCTTCAACTCATAATGTTGACTGATGCTTGAAGTAAAATCTGGAGAAGAGAAGACAAACTGATCAGAAAGTTACTTTATCATCTCTCCTGTGCTTGGCCAAATTCCTAGAAATAGGTATTACTGGCTCTCCTATCCTATCTAATCCTCTACTCTTACTTTTCAGTATTCCAAAATGAATACCTGACAGTGGAGTCATGGACCCAAGGTAAAAACAAACAAACAAAACAACAAACAAACAAACAAGAAAAAAAAAAAGCCTGAAGAGTTAGAAGTCTTTTTTTTCTGTCAAACTCTCAGTGTTTTATTTTATGATCTGGAAAGTAATATGCGTTCTGTGTGAAGCAGAGGCAAGATACTTGAAATTAAGTAAAAAAAAAAAAATAATGGGGTGATGACACTGTCATAGGATTAAAGAAATAAAACTAATATTTAGTTCACAAATATTTCACAGTTGTTGATGCATGTAAATTTTCAGCAAATTTTTTAGAAAGCTAGGTAAAATCTTGAAAGTTACATATAACCTTAATTTTTTCCAAAAAAGTTTTATCTCTTTCTTGAAAGTAAATTCCACTATTTAATTCAACATTAAATTTCAGTTTTACGCATATGAAATAAAATATTCATATTAAGAATATATCTTGGAATATTGCGACTTGGTGTGTTTGGCACAATTCTAAGCTGCCACCTCCCGTCATGATTCTGGCCCTCTGGTGTTCATGTCTGCAGAATCACTTTCCCTTGAGTGTGGATGGTGCCTGTGAATTCCTCTGGCCAATAGAATATGGCAAAGGTGAAGGGATTTTAAATATGTAATTAAGGTCTCAAAACAGAAGATTTTGAATTAATCAAAAGGGATATTTTTTTCTGGGGGGGTCTGATATAACCAGGTGAGAATCCTTAAAAGAGGATTTAGCCCTCCGTCAGGTCAAGGACTCATCTTGCAGACTTGATAAAATAAGCACCCAGCAATGGAGAAGCTCATGTGTCAAGGAATTGTGGTTGGCTCCTAAGACCTCAGTGTGACTTCCAGGCAAAACTAGGGCCCTCAGCTATATACAGCCTCAAGGCAATGAATTCTGCCAACAACCTGGGTAAGACTGGAAGTGGATTCTTCTCCAGCCAAGCTTGCAGATGATAATGCATCCTAGCCACCACCTGATTACTGAGTGCTTAGTGCTGAGACACTAAGCAGTCAGAGGACTCAGCTAAGCCATGCCCAGACTCCAGACCCACAGAAACTGTGAGATAATAAATAGGTATTACTCTAAGTCACTAAGTTCATGGTAATTTGTTATGCAGCAATATCAATCTAATACACATGAATATAGGTGCTGAAATATCTTATGTCCCATCTCCATCCCCTCAACCCCCCCCACACACACACTCATATAACATATCTCAACTGAAATGCCTTAATGATACATTTTGAAGGATTTATTTAATTACTGCTGGAAGCTTTGGAAGATGGCCACAAGACATAAGATTTAATAATAAACACTACAGGAGCTTTAAGGGTATCCTCATTTTAGAGAAAAATGTAAAAGACAATTGCTATCTCTTCTTCCTTTGAAGGAAGTGCATTGACACTAGAAATAAGAAAAGAAGACTTAAACCTAGATTTCAGTTTGAATGATCAAGTGCTGAAGTGAAGGAAGAATATGGAGGAAATGGGAAATTGTTTTTTTACAACAGCATTCAGTGGCCATGCCAAATAAAATCTGGGGGCTCATAGGTCTGCCCTGTGGTACTGCATGTAACCCTCGTGCTACAAAGATATTTCCTAACAGGGCAGACAACAGCACCAGATAAAACTTACCATATAACTTAGTTTCAGTCTGCAGCAAGATGGAAAGAAGAATCTTCACAAAAACAGTGAATAAAATACCATACAGAGGTGAAATTTCCCACTTGGAATGATCCATGGTGCCAGCTTCTACTACATTCTGTTCAGCGTTCCAATTTAAGATTTGAAAGATAATTTCAGTAGCACCTAGACGGCTTTTGAAGAGGCTCAAGAGAATCTATGCCCACTATTTTAGGATGAATACCACATCTGTTTCACCTAGAGTAAGTGAAAGGTAAGGACAGAGGAGATGGATAGATAGATGGTATTATTGATTGAACTGTATCCCCCAAAAGGATATGTTGAAGTCTTAACCCCAGGTACCTGTGAATTTGACCTTATTTGGAAATAGGGTCTTTGTAGATGTAAATAAAATAGACAGGTAGATATATGAAAGATGATGGATGGATAGATAGATAGATAATGAGAATATTCAATAAAATAAAGGAAGAAGTTGACAAGACAGTTAAAGCATTAAGGATAAGAAATATGGACACAAATAATTTTAACATGAGTTTGACCATGTCCCCATTCTATGCAATATCTTCCAATGGGTTCTAAGCTCAGTGAAACTAAAAGCCAACATACTTACTGTGGCTTTATTCAATACTTCACAGTCAGCCTCTACTTATTCTTTGTCTTCGTCTACTATTCTCATCTTTGGCCTCCTGCTTGGTATCACTGGCTTTTTTCTATCACTGGAATATAGTGTACATGGTCCCATCTTGGGGCCTTTTTTCTTGCACTTCTCACTGTCTAGAATTTTCTTCCTCCAGATAGCTATGACTCTCTCTCTCTTTCTGAACTTCAAGATTTTGCTCACATTTTACCCTCGTGGTGCACTTAATCCCCAATCATAGCACCCCCTAGCTCTCTTACCTACTTTACTTTTCTCTAAAGTACTATCATTTGACATATTACATATTTGTTTTGTTTATTATCATTTCCCAGTCACAGAATATAAGCTGCTTGAGTGAAGGGAAGTTTGTCATTTTGGTTCACCGGTGTTCCCAATGCAAAAGGAGGCATTTAATAAATATTTGTTGAGTGAAATAATGGCTTGGGGTTAAAAGTAAACTTAGACAGTATAGTCCAAAACAAGAAATAGCAGGAAAAAATTAAAAAATATATGATATAGAAGAAATGCTTGAAAATATCTTTCTAGAATATAGATTATTAAGAACAAATATTACACAATTAAGAGAGACTACAACAGATCAGGTGTATATCCAACATAAAATACATGTCATTGCCGTTCCTGAAGCAAAAACAAGTGGAAACTAGGCAATAATAAAATATAATAGAAGAAAATATTCCTACCATGGAGACCTAACTGTAAGCAAAAAGTGTTTACCATTTCCAGAAGAAAATTAGTTTAGAAAAGGCTGTCAGCTGGAACAAAGCACAACAACAACAACAATAAAAACCCCAAATCATATAGCAGTGAAATTATATTTCAAATTGAATAAATAATGACTATTTTCAGACAAACAAAACTTATATACCAAAAAGAAAGTTGAATATACACGGAAAAATGATGTCCTCCAGAAATGGTACAAATGAATGTTTATATAATGAATATTTTTTCATTATTAATTACTCTAAAAGTTTATTGACTGCCTAAAGCAAACCAGTATCCATATAACATGAATTTATAGAATATATAAAACTAGAAAGTCTGATAAGAATAGCCAAAAAGATGGGTAGGAGGAATTGAAGGTATAATGTTGTAAAATTTTTATTTAAGTGAAAAATGGTGTAATATTATTTGAAGGTATTCTTTGATTAATTAAAAATGCATATTGTAAACCTTAGGGCAAAATATATAACTTTTTTTTAAAAAAGGAATAAATAATGAGCCAAGAACAGAAATCAAAAACAAACAAAAAAATTATTCAATTCAAAAGAAGGCCAATAAATAGGGAGAAATAACAGATGGAACAAGTAGAAAAAAATCTAGTATGAGGATGGATTTAGAGGCAACCATTTCAATAGTTACATAAAACTATGTGGTCTAAACACACCAACTAAAAAACAGAGATTGTGAGATTGAATACAAAAGGAAGACCAAACTATATAATGTCTACATAAAATACACCTTAATTATAAAACCATATATATGTTAAATTTAAAAGAATGAAAAAATTTTGCTATGCAAAAAGTGTTCAAAGAACACTGGGATGGCTATATTAATATCACACAAAATAGATTTCTGGACAAGGGCTATGAGGGATAAAGAGGAACTTTATGTAATTATAAAGGATCTAGTTCACCTAGAATATATAGCAATCCTCAATATGCATGAAACTGAAAGCAGAGCTTCAAAACATAAAACACTAAAGGATGGAATTAAAAGGGAATACAAATAAAATCAATAATTATGGTGGATACTCCACTCTTATCTCAATAAATAATAGAACAGGTAGACAAAATAATAGAAAGGTATGGAAAGACACGAACACTTATAGCCAACTTCGACCTAATTGACATTTATAGAACAGTACCTGACAACAGCAGACTTTTCATGTGCACCTGGAACATTCACAAAGATAAACCATACTGTAGGCCATAAAAGAAACATCAACAAATATAAAGGTATCAAAATTATATAAAGCTTATTTTCTGGCCAGAGAATTATATTAGAAATCAATAACAGAGAGCTATCAGGAAAATCCTCAAATATTTAGAAATTAATCAAGGCACTTTTAAATAACTGTTATGGATTGAATTTTGTACCCCTGTGGCAGTTTGATATTGTTTATGAATTCCAGAAATAGATATTGGATTATGTTTGTAAACTGGTCTGTCCCTCCTGGCATATTAGATTATATTGGATTCAGGGGTTTCACTTTTTAAATAATGATTAAGGCTTTGATTGGGCCACGTCAGTAGGACATTTTATCCCCACTCCCTTGGTGGGTGGGGACTTACAGAGAAAGGACATGGCAAAGGACAAGAGATGGGAGTTTTGATCTTGGAGCCCAGAAAGTAAACAAACAGGAGAAGCAGATACGTGAGGAAAGAGAGAAAGCTCCATTAGACACGGCAGAGGCCCTGGGAAGAGAGACGAGCTGTTCTCTTGAGAGTTTACGGCTGACCTTGTGGAGAGGGGAGAGCAGATGAGCCCAGAGAGAATCTAGCCCCTGGGCGAGAGACAAAACTTAGAGAGCCTGATAGTCTACAGTTGACCTTGTAGAGACAACAGAGCAGCTGAGCCCAGAGAGAATTGAGCCCTGGGAGAGAGACAAGATTTATCCCAGCCTACAGCTGACATTGGAAGAAGCTGGGACCATGGAGCCTTAAGAGGAAGAGGAAGGCTGGACCCTTGCAGACGTTGGCAGCCATCTTGCTCCAACATGTGGCAACAGACTCTGGTGAGGGAAATAACTTATGCTTTATGGCCTGGTAACTGTAAGTTCTACCCCAAATAAATATCCTTTATAAAAGCCAACAGAGTTCTGGTATTTTTCATCAGCACCCCTTTGGCTGACTAGTACACCCCCTAAAAAATATGTTCAAGTCCTAACCCCTGGTTCCATGAATATGATTATATTTGGAAATAAGATCTTTGAAGATGTTGTTTTTAAAGATTAACCCAAACTGGACATCACGAATTGTTGGTATGCTACTGCCAAACACCCTAAGACCTCAGAGGAAACATGGCACTGCCAGCATTGTGATTCAGACTTCTAGCCCCAAGACTGAGACAGTAAATTTCTATTGTTTTAAGCAAGACAGTTTGTGGTACTTTGTTCCAGCATCCCTAGAAAACCAAGATAATTACCCGTGGAGCAAAGTGTAAGCCACAGGGTAATGCAGAAAATAGTTAGAATTAAATGAAGATAAAAACCTAACATATCAGATTTGGGAGATATGAAATATGAAGGAATGATTCAAATTTGAGTAGTGCTTAGAGGGAAGTTTATACTGTTAAATGCTTTTATTAGAAAATAAGAAAGAAAGATCCATGATCTATATTTCCATCTTAAGAGCTAGAAAAAGAAGAGCAAATTAAAGGGGGGAAAAAAACCAGGAGGAAAGAAATAATGTAGATAAAAGTAGAATTAAATGAAGTTGATAACATAAAAACAATAGACAAAATCAGTCAAACCAAGAGCTGGATTGTCCTGTGAAAAGATCAATAAATTGATATCCCATAGCCAGGCTAATAAAGAAAAAGAAAAAAAGACACAAATTATCAATATCAAGAAGAAAGAGGGGACACAACAGATCCTACAGAAATTAAAAGATAATTAGAGCATATTATGAAGAATTATATACCCATAAATGTGACAACTTAGATACATTGAACAAATTCCTTGGAAGACACAAAGGTATATAATTATAAACCCTAGAACAACTACTAAAAAGTTTTTAAGAATGGAGTGTAACAATGTCCTCTCAAACACTGAACAATTTATGGCACATGGCAGTATCACTGATTATATTGAATGAATGAATTTTCAGTTAAAAGTTTGGAAACAATATCACAGGTAGATCAGAAGCATTTGAAAATTGATCCACAATGATGCGAGGATACAGACTGGAATTTCGTAGATTATTAGGCTCTATGCAATCCAGATTGCTAGCTGTGTTGTTTTTCTCTTTCAATTTAATTTGATAGCAGATAGTTCAGCTATTGGTATACCAGAAACAGTACTGGCCACAGAAATCAGATCCAATCCTTGTCCTGTAAATAACAAGCTGCCTCCTTTGGGAAGGTTTCCTCCTTCCCACAGTTTCTATTTCTTCATTAGAAAATTCCATGGAAATTGAATCATCTTACCTTACTTGAGATGCTCCACAAAATAACTTTCCATGACAAAATAATTTTGGGAAACCCATATTACATAGCTTCCACTCAGAGAGTCTCAATTCATTTTAGTATATTAAATGCTTTGAGAAATCCGGAATAAGATAACTTTTAGTTTTTGTTAACTCCAAGTTATCCAAAATTATTTGAATACTAAATACTCTATTTTTCTTTTGAAAACTTATTAAAACCTCCAGGGCGCTGGTAGACCTGGACTAGGGAGTCTTGGGTTCTTTCAAAGAATTTTCACATACCACTTAGGAATATACCACAGGCAGTTCAGAAGCATTTGAAAATATTGACAAAATGTAGTAGTTTTGCTTCTATTAATAAGTAAATATATAGAATTAAATAACATATTTAATGAAGAAGGTATTTGCATTATGTGAATGCCATTGGAACATTTTCTAAATTTGTCAATAGGCCATAAGGGAATCTTTCAATAAATAGAAATAAACTGGCTGATAATTTATTATTAATATAAAATGCAGGCTTATCTAGTTTTATTGCACTTTATTGCACTTCAAAGATATTGTGTTTTGGTTTTTTGTTGTTGGTTTTGTTTATTGTTTGTTGTTTTACAAATTGAAGGTTTGTGGCAACCCTGCATTGAACAAATCTATCAGTGCCCTTTTTCCAAAACATGTGCTCACTTTGTGTCTCTGAGTCACATTTTGGTAATTCTCCTGTATTTCAAACCTTTTCATTATTGTTATATCCATTATAGCGATCTCTTATCCGTTATCTTTGATTTTACAATTGTAATTGTCTTGGGGTGCATGAATGAGGCCCATATAAAACAGCAAATTTAATAAATGTTTTGTGTTCTGACTGCTCCCTGGACTGACTGTTCGCCATCTCTCTCCCTCTCCTCAGGCCTTCCTATTCCCAGAAACACAACAGTATTGAAATTAGGGCAATTTATAACCCTACAGCGGCCTCTAGCTGTTCAAGGGAAAGGAAGAGTGACACATCTCTCACTTTAAATTAGAAACTAGAAATGACTAAGCTTAGTAAGGAAGGTATGTATAAGGCCAAGACAGGTAGAAAGCTGGACCTCTTGTGCCACACAGCTAGCCAAGTTGTGAATGCAAAGGAAAAGTTCGTGAAGAAAAGTAAAGTGCTACTCCAGTGAATGCACGAATGATGAGAAAGCGAAACAGTCTTAATGCTGATATAGAGAAAATTTTAGTGGTCTGGATAGGTCAAACCAGCCACAACATTCCCTTAAGCCAAAACCTAATCCAGAGCTAGGCCTTAACTCTCTTCAATTCTATGAAGGCTGAGAGAGATTAGGAAGTTGCAGAAGAAAAGTCTGAAGCTAGCAGAGGTTGGTTTGTGAGGTTTAAGGATGAAGCCGTCTCCATAACATAAAAGTTCAAGGTGAAGCAGCAAGTGCTGATGTAGAAGCTGCAGCAAGTTATCTAGAAGATCTAGCTGAGATAATTGGTGAAGGTTGCTACACTAAACAACATATTTTCAGTGTAGATGAAACAACATTATACTGGAAGAAGATGTCATCTAGGACTTTCAGAGCTAGAGAAGAGAAGTCAACGCCTGGCTTCAAAGCTTCAAAGGATAGGATGACTCTCTTGTTAGGCGCTATGTAGCTGGTGACCTTAAATTGAAGCCAGTGCTCTTTATCATTTACCATTCCAAAAATCCTAAGGTCCTTAAGAATTATGCTCAGTCTATTCTGCATGTGCTCTGAAAGTGGAACAACAAAGCCTGGATGACAGCACATCTGTTTACAACATGGTTTACTGGATATTTTAAGGCCACTGTTGAGACCTACTGCTCAGAGAAAAAGTTTCCATTCAAAATATTACTGCTTGTTTACAATGTACCTGGTCAACCCAAGAACTCTGATGAAGATGTACAATAAGATGAATTCTGTTTTTATGCCTGCTAACACAAGATCCATTCTGCAGCTCATGGATCAAGGAGGCATTTTGGCTTTCAAGTCTTACTATTTTAAGAAATAGATTTTGTAAGGCTGTAGCTGCCTCTGATGGATCTGGACAAAGTCCATTGAAAACCTTCTGGAAAGGAGTTACCATTGAAGATGTCATTAAGAACATTCATGATTCATGGGAGGAGGTCAAAATATCAATATTAACAGGAATTTAGAAGAAGGTGATACCAACCTTCGTGAATGACTTTGAGGGATTCAAGACCTCATTAGAGGAAGTAACTGCAGATATGATGGAAATAGCAAGAGGACTAGAATTGGAAGTGAAGTCTGAAGAGGTGATAGAGTTGCTGCAATCTCATGATAAAACTTTGATGGATGAGGAGTTGCTTCTTATGGATAAGCAAAAAGAGTGCTTTCTTGATGAAGTTGCTGTGAACACTGTTGCAATGACAACAAAGGAATTAGAATAGTCCAAACATTTAGTCAATAAATCTGTGGCAGAGTTTGTGAGGACTGACTCCAATTTTGAAAGAAATTCTACTGTCGATAAAATGCTATCAAACAGCATCGCAGACTACAGAGAAATCTTTCATGAAAAGAAAAGTCAATCAATGCAGCAAACTTCATTGTCATCTTATTTTCAGAAATTGCCACAGCCACTCTAACCTTCAGCAATCACCATCTTGATCAGCCAGCAGCCATCAACGTTGAGGCAAGACCCTCCACCAGCAAAAAGATTACAGCTCAAAAGCTTAGATGATAGTTAGCCTTTTTCAGCAATACAGTATTTTTCAATTAAGGTATATACATTGTTCTTTTTAGACATAATGCTATTGTGCACTTAATAGACCACAGTATAGTGTAAACATAACTTTTATGTGCACTAGTAAAAAATTTGTGTGACTTGCTTTATTGTGACATTCATTTTATTGCGGTGGTCTGGAACTGAACTTGCAATATCCCCAAGGTATGCCTATAAAACTACAAATTGGTGACAAAAATAGAGATGAGGAAAACTCTGTGACCCGAAATTAGAGACAATGAATTTGTCTTAGAAAATTCTAAAATAAAAAATAAACCAAAATTTAAAAATTTTATAGTATGGGAAATGGCTAAAACTATTCTCACAGAAAAATACAGAGCCTTGAACAAACTAAGAAAGAATGGATGTGAAATAAGAATAAAATATTCAATGCAAAATGTTTGGGAAAAAATAAGCAAATTAAACCAACAGAAAGTAGCAGGGAGAAGGCATAAAGATACTAGCAGGCATTAATAAATTTTTTTTTCAAAGTAACTTTAATCATTATATTCAGAATATCTTTCTTTGAAAAAATCAATAGATAAACTTAATTTAAAAATCAAGGAAAGAGCACAAAATCACAAAACTAGAATTAGGAATGAGAAAGAATCATAGATAAAAAAGAAATTAAGGTAAGCCTTAGAGACTATCTGTGTCAACTCTATGAAAATTTATTTTAAAATCTGAGTGAAATGCAAGATTCTCTAGGAAAACAGAAGATATATAGAAAAAGTGAAGTGTGTTGATTAGATTAAAAACTTGGTATCTTTTGTTAGCTATGCTAGACTTAAAACCATATTTATAGATTTCCTAATATAATTTGGGTAAATTTTTAAAGTTTTAAAATTTAGAAAATAAGCTATGGGCTCAATAATGTTGTTTAATTGGTAATTCAATACAGAATAAAGTCATATCAAAATGCAATTTAAAGCCATGATTTAACTACTCATGTCCAATATACTGAGACTCTAAAAGCAAGCAAAAGTCATATGAAAGAAGTAATTGGAAAGTAATTATATTGAGTTGCCTTAACTAAAAAAATTAATGCCACCTCAAAGGTTCCTTCCTTCAGTATCACTTCCTGATTTTGCCAGGCTGTCAATTCACTCCCTTCTTGCTCCTATAGATGACATCTAGTTTAACACCCACTACTCTGTACTACAATTATGTATTTATATGTGTCCCTTAAGGTCATTGACTGTCTTATTTTATTCTGTCTTCCAGGAACTTGTCACAAAGTCTGGCTCAGGATTCAATGACTATTGAATTCATTCCTTAGTTAATTCATTTATTCATTCAACAAACACCTTTTGAATTTTGGCTTTGGTTAATAAAAGAATCATAAGCCTGATCCTCAAACCACACATTTTGGGGCAGCTCTCCTGTTCAAATCCTTGTGACTAACCAGTATTTTGTTGTAGTTCTTCTTATGCCAACATCAGGAAACCTTGGGAAGCATGGTGGCTTGGCGATCTCTAGGCAAAGAGAACTCAGAGTCATCTGAGGAAGGACGTTCATCAGAATTACAAAGAGATGGGAAGAATACCACATATAGAGTAAAGTACAAAAGAAGGAATCAGTTAGTGGTAGACTTGAAGCCAAGACAAATGTTAAGCAGAGGGGACTGGTCTAGCTCATTGTCAAGATCTCCTCCAAAGAATGGCCAATACACCTGGAGGGAATATAATGACCTCAGGAGGAATCTCCTCAAGATTGGAGGAGCTTGTTTTTGTAGCAGAGGTTTGGCCCATTGTATAATAACTAATCACTCTTTTAAAAGTAAACACCCCTCATTAGTTTGGCACATGTAGCAGTTTGGCATTGTTTATGAATTCCAAATAGATAGTGGATTATGTCTGTAAACTGATCTGTTTCTCTGGGCATGTTCCCCTTTGATTGTATTAAGTTCAGAGGCTTCACTTTTACTTGATTAAATTAAAATTAGGGCTTTGATTTGACCATATCAGTAGGACACTAAGTCCCGGCCCCCTTGGTCGGTGGGGACTCACAGGGAAAAATGACACGGCAGAGAAGAAAATTTGAGTTTTGATGCTGGAGCTCAGGGAAGTAAATACACAGGAGAAGAACACAGAGGAATAGAGATGGCTCCATAGACTCGGGAGAGGCCCCGGGAAGAGAGAGAGCCTGAGAGTCTACAGCTGACCTTGTGGAGAGAACAGAGCAGCTGAGCCTGGGAAGAAATGAGCCCTGGGGAGAGAGACCAGCCTTATCCCAGCCTACAGCTGAGACCAGAAGAAGCTGGGACCACAGACCGTGAAGAGGAAGGCTGAACCCTCACAGAGCCTAGCAGCCATCTTGCTCCAACACGCGACAACAGACTTTGGTGAGGGATGTAACTTACGTGTTATGGCTTTGTGACTGTAAGCTTCTACCCCAAATAAATACCCTTTAAAAAACCAACCGATTTCTGGTATTTTGCATCAGCACCCTTTTGGCTGTCTAATACAGTCAAAGTCTATTAGGAAGAGGGACATTCCCAAAAGTGTAATTAGCTCCCCCAGGGAAAGAGTGCTGTCAGGTATCCAAGGGAGTGACTTGGTTCAAAGGCAAGATAATCCCCAGCACTTAAGTTACCATTTTCTACAGCCCAAGACTGGGAATAATTTGGGGAAATATATTGCCTAGATTATACCCAGGTTGAATAAGATTCCCCACATCTGTAGACTAGGCTATGAAGAAGTCATTGATCCATCAAACTGTCTTATGCAAGTGGTCCAATGTCTTTCCTTATTGGAGACCCTCTAACCATAAGAGAACTCCATGTGGCACATTAAAAAAAAGACTGAAAGCTACAAGAAATGTTATTTCCAAAGTTCCCCTTAAACTGGAGCTGTGCCCAGTGACTCACCATTATTCTAAATGAAGGGAACACAGGGTAGCCATCAATCCTCAGAGTGCAGAGCTATTTGAGCTACCCAGGAGGCTGATGCTGGCTTCTAACAAAATGGCATTTCCACAAAGATCTAGTCAATGCTTCCTTACCGTTCCTTTCATCTTCCTTGTATTCTTCAATTCCTGACATCCCTTAAGTTTATCAGAAAGTCCCTCATGCAAAAATGAATTTTAAAATACATATAACATTTTCTTTATGTATTTTATTCAATTTACCCTAAAATAATTCCTACAATCTGAGTCTAAGTTTTTAAATGAGGAAAAAATGCTAACAAAGACTATATTGCATCTGAACAGTGACAGTTCTGGCATGAATGAGGCACACGATAAATGTTTATTGAATGAATGAATATTAATTTGTTGTGAATATAGCTGAGCCCTTCATACAGTCTTTAAAAGGTAAACAAAAATAAATTTCTCCAAACTTGCATGATATTTAAATTCTATATCATTTGTTTGCATGAGGAAAAAGAAGATAATGAATGTGACATCTGTTATCCTCAAATAAGCTAGATTTGTAAGGCATGTTGCCCACAGGCTACTACATTTCATTTCCGTGAATTATCCTCCAGGTAGTTGCCTCCAGGAGGCAGCTTTGAGGTTACATATACAAGGTTAACTGAGAGGCACATCAAAATGTACTCTTCAGTCATGGGTTTGATTTATTCCTAGAACATAAACCCTCAGATTATTACAATATCAAAATACGAGTATCTGAAAGTTTAATAGACACATTCACACCTTGCACTAAGAAAATACCATTTAAAGCAAAATGATAAGAAAAACTAACATCAAAGTTGAAATAGCTGTTGTTTTGAAACTTGTGTTAGGAGTAGAAGCTGTCTATAGTATATTATAAGTCAGCATCACCATAGGCCCCCCAGGAGCTCCAGGTTTTGTTCCTCTTGTCTAAATTCTCCTTTCCGCCTATTACGGAAAACTCTCCTCCCTGCCAGACCCACGCTGCACATTGGTACCTGGCTCTATTTTCAGTCTCCTCCCCAGGTATCTGAGTCATTTGGAGGTTTATCAGTTCAGCCTACTCGATTTCTGTGAATCCAGGATTCTGCTCACCCAGCCAGTCACCAGGTGTCCATCGGTCACCGTTACTTGCCAGCAAATCTAATTGCAATGCAGACTTTATCTACTTCACAGCTCCAATCTGCCCCTGCATTAGTGGAGAAGCATGGAAGTCACCTTGACACTTTATGAATAAAATCTCTTCTCTATGTTGAATTTCACTTGACAAAAGCTAAGCAGAAGATCCTAAAGCCCACATCCCCAAATGCCTTTCCTTTACCTGGCGCTGCCTTTTCTTCAGTCACGGCTTCGTGGACTGAATGAAGCCAGCACTAACCTCCTTTACAATGCATTATTAACCTCCCTCCTCTCTATTAACTTCTGCATGGCCAGGGTTATACTGTGGCTATTCAACACACATTCAGAAAACTTTAAAGGGTCATTGCCTTTTTACTCTAGAACTTTTAAAACATCCGGACATAATATGTACATTTCTCACATGAAAATAGTTTTATGCTATGATATTTTCTCTGTGGGGAGGGCTTCATCTTATAAACTAGTAAAATAACTCACCCCAAAAGACGTGCTTGTGTTACATAACAGAAAGCACCTGAAACTCAGCGACACTCGCTTCCCTTGCAGCTCAAAGCTTTTGTTAATCTAGGGAAGCGAGTGTCGCTGAGTTTCAGGTGCTTTCTGTTATGTAACACAAGCACGTCTT
>JAQZBX010067707.1:0-15881 GCA_029593785.1 Cabassous unicinctus
ACTGTTATTCAATATTGTGCAAGAAGTTCTAGCTAAAGCAATTATGCAAAAAAGAAAAATAGGAAAGGAAGAAGTAAAACTTTCGTTATTCACTGATGATATGATCCTATACCTAGAAAATCCTGAAAAATCCACAACAAAGCTACTATACATAATAGATGAGTTCAGCAAAGTGGTGGGATACAAGATTAACACACAAAAATCAGTAGCATTTCTATACAGCACTAATGAGCAATCTAAGGAGGAAGTCAGAAAAAATTTCATTTACAATAGTGACTGTGACTGAGCTTTTGTGGATCCCAGAAAAGATCAAGTTCTTTGATCTAATCCATTCTATCAGCTCACCTTTGGTAGACAGCACCTCTGGTGATGCCTTGATTTGGACATTTTTACAGCCTTGAAACTATAAGATTTACCCTAAATAAATTCTCCTTATAAAAGTCAGCTGATTTCTGGTATTTTGCATTGGCAGTCTTAGCAAACTGAAATAGCAACTAAAAGCAGCAAATATTTAGGAATATACTTAACCAAGGACATAAAGGAGCTGTATTTGGAAAATGACAAAACTCTGCTAAAAAGAAACCAAAGAAGACCTAAACCAGGGGTTCTTAACCAGGGGTCCACAGACCCCAATGGGGTCCATGGAAAGATTTCAGGGGGTCCGTGAGCTTGAATTGAAAATTAAAAAAAAAACTTATTCTTGTGGGGATGTGTTGGTACAGGTTTGTCATAAAACTATCTGCTACTACATTCTGAGAAGGGGTCCATGGTTTTCACCTGACAGGCAAGGGGGTCAGTGGAACAAAAAAGGTTAAGAACCCCTGACCTAAATAATTGGAAGTACATTCCACGTACATGGATTGGAAGACTAAATATCAAGATGTCAATTCTACCCAAACTGACTTACAGATTCTACCCAAACTGATTTACAGATTCTAACCAATAAAAATCCCAACAGCACTACTTTTGCTGCATCCCATAGGTTTTGATATGTTTTGTTCTCATTTTCATTCATTTCAAGGTAGTTACTAATTTCTTTTGCGACTTCCTCCTCAACCCACTGGTTGTCTAAGCGTGTGTTAACTTCTATATCTTTCTGCCTACTCTGGTTCTCTGCCCCTTACTGATTACCAGCATCATTCCACTGTGGTCAGAGAAATTATATTGCATAATTTTAATCTTCTGAATTTGTTGAGAGTTGCTCTGTGACCTAGCATGTGCCTATCCTGGAGAAGGATCCATGTGTGCTTAAGAATGTATGTCCTACGGTATGTGGGTGTAATGTTCTGTATATGTCTATTAAGTCTAGATCTTATAACATATTATTCAAGGTCTCCATTTCTTTATTGACCCTCTGTTGAGATGTTCTGTCTAATGGTGATACTGGTCTATTAAAGTCCCCCACTATAATTGTAGAGGCATCTCTTTCTCCACTTAGTTTATCCAACATTTGCCCTGTCGGTGGGTCTTATTATAGAATATATGCTCCCTAATGTAACAGAGTTATACTGATTTATAATTTTCCTACACATGCCTCTTCTGCTCCTTTTATATGAACCTACAGTTAGCACTATACTCAATAAATATAGGTCCCAGAGACTTAAATCTTCAGTCTGTTCATATGCTGCATATGCTGGTTGAACCCTTAATCTCAGCTGAGTTGCAACACCTACTCTCCAGTTCATTGGACTCACCCAGGACAACTAACAAAAGGCTGATGACAACGCCCATCCCAAAAAAACAGAGAGAATCTACAACTGCAAACAGGACAGTTCCATCCATCTGCCCCATGGGATCTAAGACCCTCTCAATCAGAAACAGGGTGGGCAACACCATCCTAAAATCCTCAAAATTGAAGAAAGAACAAACAGAAGGGGGGAATGCAACTATGGACTAAAGTAGACTTATTAATATCCTAGCAATGGAAGAACTTATATCACTGATATAAAGGCGGAGACCACCAGAGGTTCAGAGGAGAGGGAAGAACCGGTGGAACATAGGGCATTTTGGGGACACTGGAATTGTTCTGCACAACATTGCAATGATGAATACAGGCCATTATAGATTTTGTCAAAAATCTATAAAATTGTGTGGTACAAAGTGTAAACTATGCACCATGGTTAGTATCAATGCTTCAATATGTGTTCATCAATTGTAACAAATGTACCACATTAATGAAAGACGTTGTTAATGGGGGAAAGTATGGGGGTGGATTTCTTAGGAGGTACCAGGGATTGAACTCAGGACCTTGTACATGGGAAGCAGGTACTCAACCACTGAGCTGCATCTGCTCCCCATGAATCCCCTATAGTTTTGATGTAATATTTATGTAATCTAAAGCTTCTTTAAAAAAAATTTTTTTAAATGGTGGAAAAAAAACCCTGACAGCTTTTTTTGGGCGGAAATGGAAAAGCCAATTATCAAATTTATTTAGAAGGGTGAGGGACCCAGAATTGCCAAAAATGTCTTAAAGAGGAAGAGTGAAGTTGGAGGACTCTCATTTTCTGACTTTAAAGCATATTACTTAGCTACAGTGGAAAAACAGCATGGTACTGGCATAAAGATAGACATATTGACCAATGGAACCAAACTGAGAACTCAGAAATAGACCCTCATATCTATGGTCAAGTGATTTTTGACAAGGCTGTCAAGCCCTCCCAGGTGGGACAGAACAGTCTCTTCAACAAATAGTGCTGGGAGGACTGGATATCCATATCCAAAAGAAAGAAAGAGGATACCTATCTCACACCTTTACAAAAATTAATTCTAAATGGATCAAGGACCTAAATATAAAAGTGATAACCATAAAACTCCTAGAAGAAGATGTAGAGAAACATCTTCAAGATCTTGTGGTAGGTGATAGTTTCTTAAACTTTATACCCAAAGCTTGAGCGATGAAAGAAAAAAATAGATAAATGCAACCTCCTCAAAATTAAATAATCTTGTTCTTCAAAAGACTTTGTCAAGAAAGTAAAAGGGTAGACTACTCAATGGGAGAAAAGATTTGGAAACCACATATCCAATAAAGGTTTGATCTCCATGTTATATAGAAATCATACCATTCAATGACAGAAAGACAAACAACCCAATTACAAAATGGGCAAAAGACTTGAATAGACATTTCTCTGAAGAGGAAATACAAATGCCCAAAAAGCATTTGAAAAAGTGTTCAACATCACTAGCTGTTAGGGAAATGCAGATCAAAACTACAATGAGATACCAATGCACACCTTACAGAATTATTAAAAAAACAGAAAACTACAAATGCTTGAAAGGATGTGGTGAAATAGCAATGCTCCTTCACTGCTGGTGGGAATGTAGAATGGTGCAGCCTCTATGGAAGACAGTTTGGTGGTTCCTCAGGAAGCTAAATATAGAAGTGCCATATGATCCAGCAATTCCACTACTAGGAATATATTCAGCAGAACTGAAAGCAGGGACATGAACAGACATTTGCATACCGATGATCATAGCAGCATTATTAACACTTTATAAAAGATTAACTAACCCAAGTGTCCATCAACTGATGAATGGATAAACAAAATGTAGTATATACGCACAATGGAATACTATTCAGCTGTAAGACGAAATGAAATTGGATGCATATGACAACATAGACGAACCTGAGGACAATATGTTGAATGAAATAAGCCAGACACAAAAGGACAAATATAGTATGGTCTCACTAATATGAACTAAATACAATGAGTAAACTCATGGAGGTAAACTCTAGAATATGGGTTACTAGGAGATAGAATGTGGGTTGAGAATGGGAGCTGATGCTTAATGTATGTAGAATTTTTAATAAGGTTCATTGTAAAAGTGTGGAAATGATTAGAGTTGATGGTAACACATTAGAGTGAGTATAACTACCACTGCTAATTTATAAATGTGATTGTAGCTGAAAGGGGTAATCTGTGGACATGAATGTCTATTGAAAGGAAGGTAGAGAATAATCTAGGGATCGTATAACGTAGTGATTTGGGTGGTGGATAAAGATCGTCATTAATAGTATAAATATATGAATGTTGTTCTTTTACAAAGAGTTAAAAATATGGTGCTACAAGAGAAAGTTACAACTAATATAACTTATATTATGGAGATAGTTAATAATATTGTAATATTTTACAGCAATGGCAAAGAAGATACTATATCATCTCTAAGTGACAATAGGGTGGTATAAAGGGGTATGGGATTTTTCCTTTTGGAGTAATGAAAACTTCTGAAATGGGCTGAGCTGATGAGAATACAATTCTGCGATGACATGGAGGCCACCGAGTGTACACTTTGGAATTTCTGAATGACCTTGCAAGGTCATCCGTAGAACTTCTCTACATTTTGCACATCGCACAATTGAGCCTAGTTAGGTGTTCTTACCGTTCAAATAAGACTAGAGGAAGAAAATCAGAAAAGAGAGAAAGATTCATCTGTAAATTAGATCTTTGAAACCAGCAAGAAGTGACAGCTGATAGCTTGATGGCAAAGAAAGGGGCAGAAGGAAAACGTACATGGCATAAGAAGAAATGCAATCCTGGGCCATTTGGTGTAGGGCCATAGCTCCACCAACTCTTAAAGCTTTTGAGGGACTCACAGTATAATTGAACCTTTCAATAGTTGATGCTTATATTGATGATTACATTTTCAAAGAAGGTACCTTCCCTTCCCTAAGCTCTGTTTAAGAAAGCAGGAAAATGTTACAAAATGCCTGTGAATATTTTCCAACTGACACAGTCACATTAAAAAAAAAATCCCACTGCCTAAGGGACATGCTTTATGTAGCTGGAAAATTTACTTTTATGGAACAGCAAATTTCTAAATCATGGGACATTAATTGGAATTTATTTTTCTGAGAAACCAACCCTTTGAAAAGCGTGGCTATAAATCCTGTGGGAAACTCAGATGGGGTTTAGATTCGATAAAATGCAGGATGTCAGAAATAGTCTCCTTTTTAAAATGTATTCCCATTTTATGGAAAACACTTTACAAACAACCACTTCCACCGACGTGCATCGGGTTGAAACATAAGAGTCCATTCTCTCAAGTTGTTGCCAAGCCTCACATGCCGTGCCTGCTGGTTATCTTTACACTGCTCTCTTTCTGGCACATGTACAGTGAACCGTATAACTGATTTGTGTTGCTTTCCTGCTGAGATTAGTAATAACCATACTACCAAATATTACCGTGCCATAGACCCCGGGGTTGCATTTAGATTACATTTGATTTCGAGACTTGGGAAATGCATGCTCTAATTTTCTTCTTATATTAAAATTGATAAGGCATTGAAAAGACAATGCCTGTTCATGATTCTGACTTTATAAAGTGGGCACGATTTGCTTTATAGCGGCAATGCTTATATCACCAGATGCACATTTATGATTTAGACCGGGCAGCCTATGAGAAAAGGAGACGGAAAGTAAAAACAACACTAGAAATGGGATACCAAGGAAATTTCAGGAAAGTGCAAATTTGGTGCTCATAGCCTTCCAATCCCTCTCTCCAAATGCACTGAGGCCTATAAACAGCTGAATCCATTATTCACAAGATAAAGGGCAAGTAAAGAACTATGACTATGATATCAGAATCAGGACAGTCTAACTTAGCAAAACATATGAGTGATGCCCTTTATGGCATCACAAATCTCTTCTCATTTTCTGCACATGTGTACACTAAACAGTTGTCATGCTTTTTACACCCGTTACGAATTTTCTAAAAGTGCTATCAAAGCACTTGTTTTATTATCTTTTTACTGTCTGCTTTTTTTTTTTCTTTTACAGTAGGTCTCAGAGAAGCCTGGATACATGTCCTAAGCTCATTAGGTAGGGGAGGAATAAAGTCCGGCTGAGTGTAGATTCTCTGTGGGGACTCAGGATATTTGTATGCGGTGTAAACTGTGGGGAGCCAAAATAAAATTTCCTAACACTAAAAATAATGTAATTACGAAAATATTTTACCTCCAGAGCAAAAAAAAAAAAAGCTTAAATCAGAATGACTATGCTCTTTTTCATCATTAAGAATCTTTTTTAATATTTCATTATTTTTATTTAATTATACACACATAGAGCAAAGTACACAAATTCCAAGTGTACAGCTCAATGAATTTTCGCAAAATGAACACCCACATAAAACTACCATCCAGATTAATCTAATTTACTGGCAACCAGAAGGAGCCCCCCTTACTGTCATTACCCACACTTCCCCAGGGTAACTACTCCCCTCACTTCTAACACTGGAGATTCATTTTGCATATGTGTATATAAAATCTGGAATCTAACAGCATGTACTACTGGGTGACTTGCATTATGTATGTGAGATTCAGCCATATACTGCATGTGGTTGTCACTGAATAATACTCTACTGTTTGGATATACCCTAAAATGTTCATATTGATGGGCATTTGGATATTTTCTAGTTTGGGGGTGTTAGGAATAGTACCATTAAGAAATTTTTTTTGGATATGTCTTTTGGTGAACATACATTAGTGCCTTTTGTTAGATTTATACCTAGGGATGGATTCACTGGGTCATTAGATATGTGCATGTTCAACTTTTGTAGACAGTGACAGTTTTCCAAAGCAGTTGTACCAATTCATACTCCCATCATCAATGTATAGGAGATCTGGTTGCTTCACATCTATGCCAAAACTTGACACTGTTTGTCTTTTTTCATCTGGTCATTCAGGCCACTAAGTGGTATAATCTCATTGTGCTTCTAACTTGCATTTCCCTGCTGACTAATACTCAATTAAAGTTGAACAATATTAAATTTTTTGAAGTACCTGAAATGAATGTGGATTTTATAGAATCCTGGGACAGTAAAGGATCTCAGAGTCGACCCAGGCCAAGGATAGAAATGGACAGCACATTTGGCCCCACCCCATCCATCCCTTTTTCTTTGGAATACGCTGCTAATCTATAACCTGGCTTGGATGAAGTTTCAGAATATTTCCCAACATCAACTCATTACACAGTAATTTCCAAGCAATCAGAATAAACTCACACACAAGAAAATCTTATTGACCAGATGAAGTTGATCCAAAGCAGAGAGGCAGGCATGGTGGAAAAGGCTAAGCTAGACTGCCCTGGGTTCAACTTTCAGATCTGCTATTCACCATGCAGAGGTGAAGAACCTAGTACTTGATGCTAACTTTATAAAGTGGTTTTGATTTGCTTTTTACTGGCAGTGCTTGTACAGTAGCAATGCCCAATTCATTGAATGGAGTGACAGTGGGCAAGTTAATTCATCTCTAGAAAAGGTCATTGTGAGGATTAGCTGAGAAAAGTTGTGTAATGCTTCTTTCTTTCTCCTGGGGATAAATCTTTAATGATTTCTGCTAATCCATCTGTTCTTGAATTAGTATGGTTCTTAAAATCTTGCTAAAGATGGGAGGAGTTTAGCCAATGACTAAGAGCCATCAAGAGAATAAGGTCTTTTCCAATTTCTGCCTAACGCAAGATGCCTATATTTAGGTCATTTAAGTCATCTTTAGTCATGAAAAAGGAGGCAGAGCATTCAATGATGAAATTTGAGAAGGAGCTAGCTATCTTCCCTGTTACTTACAATGGTGCACCTTACTTTTGATATGCTTTTTGAAGCACTCATTTACTCACTCTGCCCCTAGAAGAGCTCCTTGTTTTATGACCAACAGTGAAGTCAACCACTGGCCAAGAGTGCAACATGCTCCTGCCCAAAACCCTTCCTGAAATGATGTGATGGTACTTACCACCTTTACTTAGCCCACTTGGTGAGGACATTTATACATTTTCTTGCAGAACTATTAATGTGTTTGATTAGGGAGTGCTGGCCTAGACCAGGTTGGGAGTGGTACTAATTTGTGGCATTTGTATTTATTATTATCTTCCCCAAATTAGAAGCATTTTGAAGTTTGTCTTGCCAAGAGCATTGGTTAAAGACCTGTAAACCTGCAGTGGGACTTACGCCAGACCTTTCTCTCAAACTCCATGTGTTCTGAGTGTTTACCCTTTAGTCTAAATTACTTGAAGGAGATGCAAATCAAAACAAAGACACACAGGTTTTCACTTAATAGAGCAGCCAAAATAGAAAAATTTGTAGGTACCAGGGTAGAAGAGGATATGGGGAAGCAGGGACTCTCATACACTATTGGTGGAAATCTATCTTGGTACAAACATTTTGAAAGACTATTTGCAATATTCTTTGATAATCTAAAATGCAAACAACTTTTGATCCGGCAATCCCACTGCAAAGTATCTTGTGGAAAGAGGAAAAATAAGAATGCCAAGGACATGCCATATTAACGATAATAGCAAAAAATAAAGATATTTTAAAGCTTCATTAATAAAAGTCTAGTTAAATAAATTTTGGCATATTTACACAAAACACTACAATGCAGCCATTTAAAAATTGAGACAGACCTGTGTATACTGATTTGGAAAGTCTCTAAGATAAGTCTTTAAGCAAAACAAGCAATTTGCAGAACAGTATTTATATAATAATGTGTCTATAACAATATTACATATAACATGATCTTTTAAATTTAAAAGGATAAACTTCTATTCTAGATAATATAATTTTTCCCTTACACATATTTTTATGGAAAATGGCAGTGGTGATGGTTGGGGATGGGAACAAGGAAAGGCAGTGTGATGATTAGGCTAATGAGTCAACTTGGCCAGGTAATGTGCCCAGTTGTTTGGTCAAGCAGGCACTGAGCTAATTGTAATACAAGGGCATTTCATGGACTTTAATCATCAGTGAGTTGATTGCATAGATGGCTGGTTACATTTACAATCAACTGAGGAGATTGCCATCAGCAATGGGTAACATCTGGTCCAATTAGTTGAAGGCCTTAAAAGAAGTGATTTCAGCATTCAGAGAGAGAATCTCCCTCTCTACTTCAGACAGCCAGCATCTCCTGGGGACTCAACTAGGACCTTCATCTGAGTCCTTGGCTTGCAGCCTGCCCTACAGAATTTAGACTTGTGCATCCCATAGTCATGAGAGACAATTTTATAAAATCTCATACTATTTACAGATAGCTTCTGTAGGTTCTGTTTCCCTAAAGAACACTGACTAATATAGGTGGCTTTCACCTTTCATTTTATATGTTTATTATTTTTTTCTTTCCCATGTACATGTCCTACTCTAATCAGTTCCAAGGAGATTTGTGGGATACTCACAGTATAGGTCAGAGAGCATCTTTTCTGGAAATGAGAAGTATCATGAGGGGAAGCTTCTAGCCATCAAGGACACCAGTCACCTGCTTAAGCTTGACCTCCACTGGCCCTTAAGACAGATCCAAGACCCGCCAGGCTAACAAGAAACTTTCTAGATGACATAATAGAATTTCACAAATGACCTTCTGCCAAATAAATCCAATAATCATCTCCAACTGTCCTTTAAATGTAACCTGTATGAGGCACGTTAACTATATTTTTGCCTTTCTAACCCGATTGCATGACCTCAGCTTCAGCTCTGGGGGTGCTGCTAAGAGACAACAGGAATCTTTGATAAATGGAATTGAATCTCAACCTGAATGTAATTATCCAAGTCTCTCCACTACCCCTCCACCTTCTCCAGCATGTAAGCAATGGTCTCGATCTTAGTATATAATGACCTATGTATTGCCCCCTCTAAGACTCTCTGAGCGATGCTAGGAATCTTCTAGTTTAATTGGAACAGTAACCATGGGATAATTTGCACAGACCCCTGCAAATTTATTCACAAGATTTAACCCTCCTCTAAACTTATGTGCTATAGCTAGCCGAGTCACCCTTCCTCATCAGACCACCCATATTATGTCTAATGCCTCATCCATCTGTCCAGTAGAAAAGCACAAAAGAAAACAAAACAATTTTGGCAGATACATGTATTCTTAATCAGGGTCCCGATTATTCTTTAAATTTTGTTATTCTGAGTTTCAAGTCTTCTCTGCTTTTCCTGAACCATTCGTCTTCACTTTCTTTATATCTAAGTGCACCTTTAGCTAAATCCTTTATCTAGAATATTCTCTCCCTAATCGTCAAAAGGATGGCCCCTCGTTATTTAGAGCACAGCTTAAATGTCACAAAGATTAGTGCCTCCAATCAAGCACGTTCTCATTTAAATTCTCTGTATATCACTTATCAACTATTTCCTTTAATTGCTATTTATTCAATTATTGTTGGTTTATCCCACATCCCCTAGAATATAAGTGTTGTAAAAACAGAAATATTGTCTGTTTCAGTTGTCATTATATTCACTGGGACATGGTAGCTATTCAGTAACCATTTATGGAGGAATAAGAGGGTGAGACTTCCTGTCACTTCTCATCCCCTAGAACGATAGCCAGATGTTTCAATGGCACAAAAGACAAATGAGACATTGCTTTTATTTAGGAGAATAAAGGTCTGGTGAAAGAAGGAAGTGATATCTTAAACAGAATAAAGACCAAAGGCCAATGAGCTACGGTAGCCTTAGGGGAAGATTTCCTAATAGCCACAAATCCCACAGGTTTCCTGCATGTTGTTCTGGAAATGTTCAGCTCTGTTCATGCTTAGGAAGCACAAGAGAAGTAAAACTCTGCAAAGGCCACAATGGAGGACTCCAATGGTGTCCCGTGGACAGACGTACATCAATGAAACTTTTACATGCACGTTTAGGCATCATCCACTACTCGAGCTTTTTTTTTTTTTTTTTTTTTTTTTGTCATGAAAATACTCATGAGAAAGTTAGAGGGAAATTGACAGTAATGTAAAAATGTTAAGAGTATAATAATA
Organism: Cabassous unicinctus; assembly: GCA_029593785.1. Lineage (NCBI taxonomy): Eukaryota > Metazoa > Chordata > Mammalia > Cingulata > Chlamyphoridae > Cabassous > Cabassous unicinctus. The sequence continues at coordinate 10,734 of JAQZBX010067707.1, forward strand.
TCTAAAATGACCTAATTTGATTCAATGACACACATGCATTTTATCTTGGTAGTTTTCAGATGAACTTTCCCCCAGTAAGTGGGTATTTTTCAAGACATAAATGAAATGCTTCCCTGAGAATGTCCACATTCTGTTACATTATTATTTTCCTTTGGAAGCCTGTCCTGGCAGGCTAGCCCTGCCCTTTACCCAGTGCTGTATAAGAAACCCCGTGAACGCCCGCAATACGTTTATGACTCCACTGAAGCAAGATGGGCAGGCAACAGTGGACTTCGGTCAAAGAAGCGGGAAAGGTGGGAAAGCTGGAGGTGCCAGGCAACTGCACTGCCGTCTTTAAAGGATGTCCCAAGGAAATGGTTTTGGGAAGTGCCTGTCTGTCCTACCACTCTCTCTCCTTTTATGCACACCACTTCCAGTCAGGAAAATGTAATCAGTTCACCCCAAATTACTCTTTCATGCATTCTCCATTCGAGGCACATAGCCAAGCACCGAGGCTGCAGCGGGAAATGGACGTGAGCCCCTGCTCTTATGGGGCTGGCATTCTAGCCATGAAAATAGGGTTGCCATGAACTTACAGCATATGTAAATATTTTAGAGGATAACATTTTACCCCTTTAAAAATAAGCCTAAGTTGGATGTGGGGGTGGGAGGTTGGTATGAGAAGGGGGATAATATATTAGGCGCTAAGAACTATCATTTGGGAAGCGGATGTGGCTCAAGCAGTTGGGCGCCTGCCTACCACATGTGAGGTCATGGGTTCAGTTCCCGGTGCCTCTTAAAGAAGATGAGCAAGACAGAGAGCTGATGCAGCAGGCTGGCATGGCAAGCGGATGCAACAAGATGATGCAACAAGATGTTTGGGCGATTGGGTGCCTCCCTCCCACATGGGAGGTCCCGGGTTTGGTTCCCGGTGCCTCCTAAAAAGAAGATGGGCACACAACGAACGGAAACAGACAGCAGACAGCGAGCCCAAATAATGGGGGGGAGGGTGAGGCAATAAATAAATAAAATAAATCTTCTTTTAAGAAAAAACTATCATTTACCCAGGATTGACGACAATAAATGTATGCTAAATGAACAGGTCAGGGGGTCAAAAATTTTTTTTCTGTAAAGACCAGAGAATAAATATTTTAGGCTTTGCCAACCACATTACTCAACTTTTCCACTGCAACATGGAATCAGCCATAAACAATACGTAAATGAATGGGCATGGCTGTGTACCAACAAACCTTTATTTAACAAAGATAGGTGACAGACCTGATATGACCCATGGCCTGTAGTTTGATGAACCTGATCTAGCTTCATTTTTCCCAGAAATTCTTTTTGTATGAAGAAACTGAAACTTAACTACATGAAATTCTTTACCCAAGGTTAAACAGCTAGGAATTGCCCTAACACACCTTGCATCCCTGACTTTATTTTATCATACAAGCAGAACTCAATCATGGATGATTATAGCTTGGTAGACATCTCTATGTCCTAAGTTTTGTGCTATAAGTTGGGTACCTAGTTGTGATTCAGAGAACTTGATGAGTAAGAGCTGAAGAATGGAAACATTTTTGGAGACGGTGGGCTAGAAAATTTCCTGACCTGCGATGCCCACCCTCCTAACACCTGCCTACTTTTGCAAACCTGAAAATAACTAATCTCCCGTCAGGTGTGACCTCCACCTCCTATGCAACCCCTCCCCCAACTCTTCAGGCACACTCAGAGACTCCTTCTACAGTTCTCCTGTTGCACCTGGTGAAAACTGACAGCACTACATGGGCACCTTTCTGCATATAAAAAGAAAGAACAAACAAAAACCAACTACTTATCCTATAGTACCATGGACCGGTTATTTTCATGACTGAATCTCCAATGGACTGTGAGCATCTCAAAGGCAGGGATCACCTTTTTATCTCTTAACCCCTAATTAGCCCAAGGATGGCATATAGTACATGCTCGGGATTCATGAGTTAAAGTAGGTGTAAGATTTGGATGAGAATAAAGGGAGGCAAAAATATATTCCCTGCAAGGGAATCACGCGACCTGAAGCACGGCTATGAAGCCTAGCCTGCAGGCAAGATGGCAGTGAGGACGTCAGCCCAACTGGAGTTGGAACTTGGTTTGGAAATGTCCAGCAGTCTACTGCCGCTCTATTTGTGGCACTGCCCTCCATGAAGTAATTTTACAGATGTTTGTTCTTCTTTCACTTTCAGATCTCTTGTACCTTTTTAGCTAAATCACTACAAAAAAGTAGAACAAACAACTCATAAAGCCAGGCTACTGAGGTGTGTGCTAAGACATCTCTTTCATTCTCGGCTGCCAGCAATAAAGGTTGATCTGTCCCTCTGTATTCAACCCCGACAGATGGAGGAAACCTTTGTTGGAGAGGCTTCAGGTAATTTGAAAGAGGACGCCATATTCCATACCACTTCTTAGTTGCTGAAGTAGGTACCAAGTCACTTTCCTATTGGTCTATTCTTTGGACAATGTCACATTTAGATTCTTCTTCCTTGGGAGCCTCAGCTGACAGATGATTAATACTCATCATCTTGAAATACTAGTCGCTGAAACATACCCACCCAACCAGGTCAACACAGCTCACCTGCCCTCTTCACCACCCTTTCTTGCCTCTTTTCCTTAGCGTTTTCACTACATTTTTAAACACAGGTTCCTTACTACGTGATGGGAATAGAAAGTGCCAAATGATGTAAAGGTCAAAACCCAAAGTCAGTTATTGGTTGAAAGGTTGAAAAATGGTACAACTGAAAATAATTCACTAAATTATAGAGGGATATTTTGCATGTATCTGTATATATATAAAGCACCTTAGAACTGGTGCATGAAATTTAGATGCAATTTCACCCAACTCTTCCCATAGTTTTTCCCCAATGGTCTCTAGCCTTGCATAAATATTTCCCTTTCCTCTCTCCCCATATAAGTCCTCAGTTTACATGATTACATCCTATTAACACTCACCCCCTCCAAATATCCTGGAGTCTTAATTCTTTCACAAACCATTGTCATAAGAAAGGCAGTCGGGTGACCAGACAAACCTAACTCAAGCAGCTGCTTGGTGAAATCTCGTGGGGAATACATGAAAAATATGATGAAAACCAGCCATCTTGAATGAACATGCACAAAAGAACATTAGGGAAATTGGCTAATATACTGAGTTACTTAAAATTATAAGGTCGAAAAAACTAATTGCGGTAGCAGGGAAATGATGCCAATTAAGTAGCCTAGTAGTGGAAAGGAGGAGGGGAGAAGTCACCTTACCATCCATAACCCAGCCCTTGGCTTCCCAGGCAGAGGAGGCCTGCTTTTGGCCCTAAGCACAGAACTATCTGGAAGGCGTAGATTTCAATATTGAAATATTCAGGAGGAGAAACGGTGCCAGTTAAGACGATATCACCATTGATCTCAAGTACAGGAAAGAGTGGCCATAACTTACTAAAGAGAAGTCAGATGAAAATACTCATTGCTTTCATTTTTTCTCCAGAGGCCAATTTCTTCCTTTTCCTATCTTTTTGATAGTGCAGTACTCTGCCCACCCCCAGAAAGATTCCAAAATCCTCCCTTGTTTTTTTCATTTCTGCAGTTAGCAACCTACACCTACAGGAAACCCATCTTTCAGTACAAACCTGGATGCCTTGTACTGTCACTGGGTTTAAATACATTTCTCCTGTGCTCTGGCCTCAGTAAAACTAGCAGACAGCTGGTCACCAGGTTCCACACCAAATACCTGGTGGGATGAAGTATGGCTGACGGGGTTGGCATGCATCAGAGTCACTTGGAAAGCTTGTTAAAACACAGATTGCCAGGGCTCCCCGCCCAGAGGTTCTGAATCAGTAGGTCTGGGGTGGAACCCAAGAATTTGCTTTTCTAGCAAGAGCCCAGGTGATGCTGATCTCTCTGGTCGGGGGACCACACTTTGAATACCACTGCTCTGATTCCATCCCAAAGCCACTCTCTCAACACTTCTAGCAGCCATTCCCAAACTCTTCAGCCTATCAGAATCCCCTGGAGAGCTCTGAAAAGTCCATTGCCCAGCTGGCACTCCATGCCAAGCAAATTATAATGTCTAGGGGTAGAGGGCAGGATCAGTTGTTTTCAAAGATCTCCCGGTAATTGCGATGTACAGCCCAGTTTGGGAACCACTGACCCTTGGTATGAGGCCTCTAGCCAAAGCAGGGGTTCTTAACCTTTTTTTGTTCCATGGACCCCTTTGCCAGTCAGGTGAAAACCATGGGCCGCTTACTAAGTCCACACTATACTGTGTATTATTTAATAAATATATCACACCCGCACCAACAGGTTCCCCACAAGAATAACAGATTTTTCTGAATTTCAATTCAAGCTCACAGACCCCTGGTTAAGAAGCCCTGAGCCAAAGGGAAACCAGAGGTCACAAGGAGACCAGGCCTAACTGTGGCCTTGGGACCACCCCTTTATTTTCCCAGTCTTTCTTTTCTCACCTCTCCAATGGGATGACTATTCTCTTACTATTCACTCAAGCATCTGTAGGAAAAAAATAAACAAGTAAAATGCTTTTTAAAATTAAAAAACAGTCTAGATGTACAAGGAATACCAAAGGAAGTAGTGCTGCCAAGGGTAAAGTGCAAAGGCTTTGATGGCGAGAAGACCTGGGTAAGAACTCTTGACTAGGTCTGTGACCTTGAGCATGTCATTTACCTCCTCTGAGCTTCAGCTTCCTCCTCTGTAAAATGAGAATATTATGAGCTAGAGGAATCTTGAGATTCCTCCAGAGCAATTTAGCTATTTGCCTGGGACATAGTAGGTGCTTAATAAATTATTCATGGTGTGTTTGATGTGCGTATATGCTTCATATGATCACCATCTGTTTACATGGAGAAGGCCTCCCATTGGGAAGAATTTCAGACAGACATCAACAATTTTAATGATGGAAAGTCTGAAAAAAATAACATCACATAGCTCTTCTATAAGCAGATAATCAGCATTTGTGGGTACATGAAGACTCAACTCGAAGTAACTCAATGGCTGGGTCTTAAGGCAGCAGGGTCGTTAGGACTGCTGGGTCCCATCTCCCCTCCTCCATGCTGGCCCCCCACCCATCTCCCCTCCTCCCCATGGCTGCCCCCCACCCATCACCCTCCCCCATGGCCGCCCCCCACTCATCTC
>JAQZBX010067710.1:0-15883 GCA_029593785.1 Cabassous unicinctus
ATGCAAATCAAAACTACAATGAGATATCATTTTACACCTATCAGAATGGCCACTATTAAAAAGACAGAGAACTACAAGTGTTGGAGAGGATGTGGAGAGATAGGAACACTTCTTCACTGTTGGTGGGAATGCAAAATGGTACAACCACTATGGAGGAATGTTTGGCAGTTCCTAAAGAAGTTGAATATAGACTTGCCACATGACCCTGCAATACCACTACTGGGTATATACCCAGAAGAAATGAGAGCAGTGACACGAACAGACATTTGCACACTGATATTCATAGCAACATTAATCACCATTGCCAAAAGTTGGAAACAGCCCAGGTGTCCATCAACAGATGAATGGATAAACAAACTGTGGTCTATTCACACGATGGAATATTATGCAGTTGTAAGAAGAAATGAAATCATAAAGCATATGGCAACATGGATGAATCTGGAGGACATTATGCTGAGTGTAGCAAGCCAGACACAAAAGGACAAATACTGTATGAATGCATTTCTATGAACCAAATATATTGTGTAACATATTGTTTGATCCAAAAAAATTTTTTTATATGTATCCATTACATTTAATGGAGAAATGTATGTACTTATTCATCTGTGTTTACTTTTTAGTTTTTAATTGTTTCTATTTTCAATTATTAAATGTACAAATAAAGTTAAAAAAATGCCTAAAAAATATAATTCTACAACTCAACAATAAAATGACAAAGAACAAATGTTGTGAATAGTCAAAAGACTTCAGGAGACATTTCTCCAAAGAGAATATACAAATGTCTAAAAAGCACATGAAAAGTTGTTCAATATCATTAGCTATTAATGAAATATAAATCAAAACCACAATAATATGATAACATTTCACATCCACTAGAAAGGCTACTATTAAATTAGCAAACATTGCAAGTGCTGGAGAGAATATGGAGAAAGTGGAAAAACTGATTCATTTCTGGTGGGTATGTAAAATGGTACAGTCCACTGTGGAAGACAGTTTAGCAGTTCTTCAGAAAGCTAAGTATGAAATTTCCACATGACTCCTGTATCCTTCTTCAAGGTATATACCTAAAAGAATTGAAAACAAAGACTCAGATATTTGCACACCAATGTTCATAAGAGCATTATTTAGACTAGCTATATGAGAGAAACAACTCAAGTGGTCATCAACCGATGAATGGATAAACAAATGCGGTATATACAGACAATGGAATACTATTCAGCTGTAAAAAGGAATAAAGTCCTGATGGATTTGACAACCTGAATCAACATTAAGGACATTATCTTGAGTGAAATAAGTCAGACACAAAAAGACAAATATTGTATGATTTCACTGTTATGAACTAACTATAATAAGCAAACTCAAAGAATTAGAATCTAGAATATAGGTTACCAGGAGATAATTAGTGCTTAGAGAATGGGGATTTAATGTTTAATTTGAAGAGATTTTCTGTTTATGCTGATAGTTTGGAAATGGAATGTGGGGATGGTAGCATATTATTGTGAATGTAATCAATAGCACTGAACTGCATAGTGAATGTGGTTAAAAGAGGAAGATTGATGATGTATATATTACCATAATAAAATTAAAAGATTTTAAATTTTAATAACAATTTTAATAATACATAGGACCACAATACTCAGTGAAACCTATTATAGAACATGGACTGTAGTTAATACTACAAGTGTAAGAAAGTTACTTCATGAATTACAATAAATTTATGATACTAACACAAAATGGTAATAATAGGGTGGTATCTGCAAAATAAAAATACACCTAATGTAAATAATAGATGATAGAACTATATTACTAATCTTTCATCAATTATAATGAATGTAACTACTGTTGAAAAAAATACAATTATTTAAAAAGTGTTATCCACAGTCACAAATACTCCACACCAATGCAAAGAATTGCTTTTTATCTTATGTATCTATATCTCATTCATGATTGTTTGGTAATGTATTAGTCAGGGTTCTCTCGGGAAACAGAATCAACAGGAGATATCTGTCAATAATGTGAAATTCTAAAAGAGTCTCTCACGCAACCGTGGGGATGCACAAGTCCAGGCTCCACAGGCAGGCTGCAAGCCAGTGGCTCTGATGAAAGTCCGACGAAGGTTCGTTGATGAGTTTCTGGGAGAAGTTGCTTGTCGAACGATGAGCTGGGAAACTCTCTCTGAATGTTGAAGTCACTTCCTCTTTTAAGTCATTCAACTGATTGGATAAAAGGGCCACCCATTGATGATGTAATCTCCCTGATTGATACAGATATAATCAGCCATCCACGCAGTAAACTCACTAGTGATTGAAGTCCATAAATGCTCTTGTATTACAATTAACCCAGTGCTTGTTGGAACAAACACCTGGACACAATTACCTGGCCAAGTTGACACATTAGCCTAACCATTACAGTGCACCCGTTGTTAACTCGGAAACCATACACAATACCCTAAACCATACTTAGTCTCTAAGTAAAAACAATAACAGACAAGCATACATATATATTTCTGCCTAACAATGTTCAACTCCTCTGCATACAACCGGAAACGCATTAATTCCCCACAGAACAGGGTGCAAGTCCTTGGGTAATATTCACTCTTAAACTTGACATCCTTAAATATTATGCCATGGAATTAATACAACTTTTCATGATAGTGGAAAAGGTTGGGGAAGAAAACAAAGAAATTGGTTTTGTGTACACATACAGTAATACTCATAACGAAACAGGGAAGAAGGGTTCATGACTATTACAGTCCTCGTTTCTGTAACTGGTCTCGTGGTCGAAGTTCATATTTATCACTACCTTCTTCCACTACCCATTCCATATTCCTGTTACCTTCAGCAAGCACTTCAGCTGGCCGTGGTTCTTTCCCTGGTGGGGTGACCCAAACTTTCATTCCCAAAGATTCTGGGCCATTGTTAGTCCTGCTTGAATTGGTTTGTTGCAATTTTCCATTGACTTTAATCACAGGGCATGGCAGAACTAGGAGATGCCCTAGAGGATCTCCTGCATTCCAGGCAAACTCTTCTTTACCCCCATTATGTAGATGTAGCCGTATTTCCCCTTGATAGGATCAATTACCCCAGCCAGTACAGTAATTCCCTTCTTTGCCTGTTAATTCCCAGGTAAGAGGAGCCCAAAGTGGCCAGGTGGCAGTGTTAACTTCCAGTTCAATGGAATCATTGTTATGTTTCCTCGTGGCAGCACTCCTCCTTTTGGGACTAAAACCTGTAAACCAGCAGAGCTTAACGTTGCAGGGACAGGAAGACAAAATTTTCCTAGTGGTTCCCTAGGGGTAATAGTGAGTGGTGCCACTCACATTTTCAACCCTTGATTCCTGGACCCATGAATCCTGGCTACAGGAGAAACAGCACCATAGAGAGGATGCTGATTCAGAGCATGCACAGCCTCTTGGAGAACATTGCCCCAGCCCCGCAAGGTATTGCCACCTAGTTGGTGCCATAATTCAGTCTTTAAAAGGCCATTCCACCGTTCTATTAATCCAGGTGCTTCAGGGTGATGGGGAACATGGTAAGACCAGTGAATTCCTTGGCATGTGCCCATTCCTGCACATCATTTGCTGTGAAATGGCTTCCTTGATCAGAAGCGATGCTGTGTGGAATGCCATGGCGGTAGATAAGACATTCGGTAAGTCCACGGATGGTAGTATTGAAAGAAGCATTGCGTGCCGGAAATGCAAACCCATAGCCAGAGTATGTGTCTATTCCAGTTAAAACAAATCGCTGCCCCTTTAATGGTGGAAGTGGCCCAATGTAGTCCACCTGCCACCAGGTAGCAGACTGGTCACCTCGAGGAATGGTGCCATATCTGGGGCTGAGTGTGGAAATCTGCTGCTGGCAGATTGGGCATTCAGCAGTGGCTGTAGCCAAGTCAGCCTTGGTGAGGGGAAGTCCATGTTGCTGAGCCCATGCATAACCTCCATCCCTACCTCCATGGCAACTTTGTTCATGAGCCCATTGGGCAAGGACAGGAGTGGCTGGGGAAAGAGGCTGAGCATTAGCCAGAGAGCGGGTCATCTTATCCACTTGATTATTAATCTCTTCCTCTGCTAAAGTCACCCTCTGGTGAGCATTCACATGGGACACAAATATGTTCATGTTTTTTGCCCACTCAGAAAGATCTATCCACATAGCTCTTTCCCAGACCTCCTTGTCACCAATTTTCCAATCATGTTCCTTCCAAGTCCCTGACCATCCAGCCAAACCATTGGCAACAGCCCATGAATCAGTGTACAAATGCATATCTGGCCATTTCTTCTTCCAAGCAAAATGAACAACTAGATGCACTGCTCAAAGCTCTGCCCACTGGATGGATTTGCCCTCACCACTATCCTCCAAGGATGTCCCAGAAAAGGGCTGCAGTGCTGCAGCTATCCACTTTCGGGTGGTATCTGCATATCATGCAGAACCATCTGTAAACCAGGCCCGAGTTTTCTCATCCTTAGTCAACTGATTGTAAGGGACTCCCCAAGAGGCCAAAGCTGTGGGCTGGGAAAGAGAAGGTAACATGGCAGGGATAGGGACCATGGGCATTTGGGCTACTTCCTCATGTAACTTACTTGTGCCTTCAGGACCTGCTCGAGTCCTATCTTGTATATACCGCTTCCACTTTATTATGGAGAGCTGCTGTGCACACCAAACTTTATGGTTTGGTGGGTCAGACAATACCCAGCTCATGATAGGCAACTCAGGTCTCATGGTAAATTGATGGCCCATGGTTAAGCATTCAGTCTCTACTAAGGCCCAGTAGCAAGCCAAAAGCTGCTTCTCAAAATGGCAGTAGTTATCTGCAGAGGATGGCAAGGCTGTGCTCCAAAATCCTAATGGTCTGCATTGTGAGTCCCCTATAGGGGCCTGCCAAAGGCTCCAGACAGCACCTCTATTTGCCACTGAAACTTCCAGCACCATTGGATTGGCTAGATCATATGGTCCAAGTGGTAGTGCAGCTTGCACAGCAGCCTGGACCTGTCGCTGGGCTTCCTCTTGTTCCCGTACCCAACCAAAACTGCAGCCTTTCTGGTCCCTTGGTAAATGGGCCACAGTAACACACCCAAATGAGGAATGTGTTTTCTCCAAAATCCAAAGAGGCCAACTAAGCGTTGTGCCTCTTTTTTGGTGGTAGGAGGGGCCAGGTGCAAGAGCTTATCCTTTACTTTAGAAGGGATATCTCAGCAGGCCCCTCACCACTGGACACCTAGAAATTTCACTGAGGTGGAAGGACCCTGTATTTTTGTTGAATTTCTCTCTCATCCTCTCTCACACAAATGCTTTACCAATAAACCTAGAGTCTTTGCTACATCTTGCTCAGTAGGTCCTATCAACATGATATCATCAATATAATGGACCAGTGTGATGTCTTGTGGGAGGGAGAGATGATCAATGTCCCTGCGGACAATATTATGACATAGGGCTGGAGAGTTGATATACCCCTGAGGCAGGACAGTGAAAGTATACTGCTGACATTGCCAGCTGAAAGCAAACTGTTTCTGGTGGTCCTTACTAATGGCAATTGAGAAAAAGCATTTGCCAGATCAACACCTGCATACCAGGTACCAGGGAAAGTGTTGATTTGCTCAAGCAATGATACCACATCTGGGACAGCAGCTGCAATTGGAGTCACCACCTGGTTAAGTTTACGATAATCTACTGTCATTCTCCAAGATCCATCTGTTTTCTGCACAGGCCAAATAAGAAAGTTGAATGGGGATGTGGTGGGAATCACCACCCCTGCATCCTTCACATCCTTGATGGTGGCACTAATCTCTGCAATACTTCTAGGAATCCGGTATTGCCTTTGATTTACTATTTTGCTAGGCAGGGGCAATTCTAGAGGCTTCCACTTGGCCTTTCCAACCATAATAGCCCTCACTCCATGAGTCAGGGCCCCAATGTGGGGATTCTGCCAGTTACTGAGTATGTCTATTCCAATTATGCATTCTGGAACTGGAGAAATAACTACAGAATGGGTCCGGGGACACACTGGACCCACTGTGAGATGGACCTGAGCTAAAACTCCATCAATCCCCTGACCTCCATAAGCCCCTACTCTGACTGGTGGACCACAGTGACGTTTTGGGTCTCCTGGAATTAATGTGACTTCTGAGCCAGTGTCTAATAATCCCCAAAATGTCTGATCATTTCCTTTTCCCCAAAGCACAGTTACTCTGGCAAAAGGCCATAGGCCCCCCTGGGGAAAGGTGGGAGGAAGATTAACTGTATAAATTTTTGGCAGTTTAACAGGATCCTTTCCCAAGGGGACCTGGCCTTCTCCTCATTCAAGGGGCTCTGGGTCTGTAAACTGTCTCAAGTCTGGGAATTGATTAAGGGGCTGTGATTCTCTGTATCTGTAATTAGTTAGGATTTTGTTCACTTGACCTAGAACACTTCTGCTTATACAGATCCAGAAGAAATTTAGTAGACTGCCCATGTATTTCACTTCTGGGTACCCCATGATCTATTGCCAACGTCATAACTCCATGCGACTCAGATTATTCTGTGTGCTCTTTTGAATCTGTCTTTCATTGTGGTAGCCACACCCACCTTGCCTCATAGAGGGAGGTGTCAGTACACTACAGCTTCAGCACAGCTGGGATCTCACAGAAAAAGTGATTGACTTCTCAGGACCCACAGTAGGGGAAACTCATAGTGATGGGGGTCAGCATAAATCCGTCCAAGGAGCCACCAACCCAAGAGCCCACCGCCATAAACAAGCAAATCCTGTGGTTCATAAGGAGAGGGTTGCAGATGTTATACTTCAAAGGAAGCTAAAGTTTTAGGCATGGGTCACATGTGTTAAATGCCTGGGATCAATTTTTCTCACAAAATTTCCTAAATGAGTACCTCAGTGAAATTTGTGCAACACATAGGGTTAGGACTCATCCATTGTGTTTTCTTTCTGGTTAACATGATGGAGACTGCAGAATTTGTATGACAGTACACTGTAACGTCATTCATGAATGACCTACTATGTTGATCAATAATGTTAATGTGATTTATCTGACAGGGTGGCATACTGAAATTAACACTATATTATATTGCCGTAAGTAGCAAATGTAGTTGATTTTCCTTGCATTTCTTTTCCTAGTGTTCTGCTGATACATCCTACTTATAAGAAAGAAATTCCTTACTTTAAAGGGATAAAGACACAGTAGTATTAGAATTCCCTGTAAGAAAATAGAATAAATTCTCATTCTTTTATTCTAGAGTAATATAAATGTGCATATCTTTGGTATGTATTGGGACATTGAAGGTTGAATTGTCAATTATTGTTCCTTGACTTATTATAATATTAAATGCAGTGTGGCTCTCACCATTTCACTGAGAGCATTACTGAAAATACTTATTTATGTAAAATAAGCTTCCAAATTCTACTATTGGCACATTGTTTCTTCCTGAGGGAAAAGTGATCAAGAACAGATATTGGAACATATCTAATTTGGGTGAAGTTTGTGATGAGAAGACAATTTCATGGAAACCCTCAAGAGAGGTAGGAGGAGGAACAATAACTCACAATAGCTCACAAAACAAAAAGAGAAAATATAGCTTGCCATATGCCAGGCTGCCTCTAGATGTTTCCCATATAGTAAGTCAGAGTAAACAGTCCTATATATGAAAATACTGTGCACCAGTCTAAATAATATAAATCAGATTCTGTAACTCAAAAATCTCACACTAAGACTGAAGAAAGAGATCACCTTAAAGCAGGGGACATTTAAAGAACACTAGAGTGATACCTGCTTTGAAAATAGCAGTAATGCCACAAGAACCAAGGGGAGACTAGGATCAGTTTTGCTAATGCAAAATGAAAAAAAAATTGGCCTGATTAAAATTTCTGAGATTTATAGAGAAATAGGAAAGACAGAATCATGGAAGGTTTAAACAATATCAGGAAAGACTTTCAGGCAGCTGAAAGTTGACTTGGAGAACTGTGTGCAGAGTAGGGTGGTGTTGGATTATCCTGGGGCAGAAAGTGAAAGCTGAAAGATTTTGACTCCAATTATCTAGAAATGAGATATATAAATAGGGTTCTGTTTGGGTAGGAAAGTTACATAGTTATTAAGAAAGATATATCTGGCAGGTTTAAACAGACTAATCTTGAAAGAAAGATGTCTAAAATTACTTAATATTATTATTTTTATTGAAGTCACACAGGACTGTATCCATTTGATTCAATTTCTTCTCTCTCTTTTGACTATATCCAGTAAACCTGTAATTCTTTTTTTTTTAATATCAGAACAGTTGTGAGCTTACAAAACCATCTTGCATAACATACAGGGTTCCCATACTTCATCCCACCACCAACATCTTATATTTTTGTGGAATATTTGTTACAGATTATAAAAGGACATTGTCAAAATATTATTTCCAACTAAAATCCATATCTTACATTTGGGGTATTTTCCCCAAAACCACCCTAATATTAATTATCTAGTTTAGTATGGTGTATTTGTTATAGTTCATGAGAGAACATTCTCACAACTATGCAGTTAACATTGGATTTCATGTTATATTGTCCCATGCTTGTACAATCCATCATAAGTGCACACTCAGTGGCTCTCAGCTTCATTACAAAGTTGTGCTGTCATCATCTCAGTGAATTTGAGAGTGTTTTCATTACTCCATAAGAAAAAAATCCTAAACCTTTTTATACACCCTATTGTTGATCTTTATAATTGTTAGAGTATCTTCTCTGTCATTGCTTGAAAAACATTAAAATATTACTAATTATAGTCCATACGTTATATTAGTTGTATTTTCCCCATGTATCATGACAATCTTAACACTTTGTAATAGAAAGACATTCTTGAATTTGTACTATTAATCATATCTTCATCTAATTCTGAATTCACTATTTTATACAGTCCCAAGATTATCTCTAGCTTTCTTTCAATTGACATTTATATCCCTACACTACCTGTTTCAGCCACTATCACATTTATAAATCAGTACTTTTAGTTATACTTTCTGTACTGTTACCATCCACTCTATTCATTTCCACATACACTCAGGATCAGCTTCCCCTCTACTCTGACACTCTATCTCCTAGTAAGCTAAATCTCTAGAGTTTACCTCCATGAGTTTAGTAATCTTACTTAATTCATATTATTGAGACCACACAATATTTGCCCTTTTTGGCTGTGTTCTTTCCCTCAACATAATATAATTTTTTTCTACTTTTAAAACTAGCAAAAAACTTAGGCATTGCTTCTGGTTCTGAATAGTTAGATTTTTCTCTCTTCTACATATGGCAACTTAGTATGCACTAATGCAAATTTGTCTCTTTTCCTTCACCCTATCTCTAATTTTTATTGTCATCTATTTCTCTAGATATACACTTTACCTGTTCTATTCATCCAAATGATAGCTGATTTATTATTGCAATGGAAAGGAATCCTTTACTTCCTGTCACCCTGGAGACAATTCCAAAATTTTCAATGTGGAAAATTAAATATAAAAAAAAAAACCTGAATAGCCTTTCCTTACTTTAAAAACTAGTGCTTTCATGGAATTTAGGTAAAATCTATTGAACACCTACTGTGCCTGGAATTAGTGTTGTTGGAATTGTCTAGATTTAAATTCTAAGTGCCAATTTATCCCAAAATATTTTCAATGATACTATCATTGTTAAAATAAGCACAGCTGAGTTCCAGCTATATTAAGTAGAGTTTCTAAATTCTAAACTCCCAGCTGCCAGAAGGATAGATATAGCTTTCTGAGCAGGTACTTGATGTGGTGACAAAGAGAAATGAAAGAATGGGGCAAGGCAATCATTTAGGTGAGCCCAATAATGCTTTAGAGGAGGAAATGGAGGCTAGAGGGAAGCAGCTACTACACAAGACTAGTAGTAACAGAGCGGGTGTTGAGAAGCCAAGACATACATCTCCATACAAACATGTTGACTATTACGCTATACAAACTAAGTATCCAAAATGCAGATGTAACACCATTCTGCTCCAATTAAGCAACCCAATGAGCTTTCATACACCCATGTTAGCAACATGTTCAGAGGATTTCATTAAGGAATATTATCTGTCTATTAAAAACATAGTTTGATATGGATGAGCACTGTGAGCATATATAAGCATGTGAATGACTATGGAGTAAGAAAAGGAGAAAGTTCTTAAAATAATCAGAAATATAAAAGAAAAAAAATCAATATTTTCACCTACACTAAAGCAGGCAAAAACCTGTACCCACACCTGACAACATACGAAGAAAGCAACATATACTTAAGAAATATCCAGAAAATAATCCATGTTTCTTCCTTAATAATTCACATATTTGTTACCTACCCATTAACATCTGAAAATTTCTCATAATCGATACTAAGCATACTTTTGCAAACATTAGCTCTTGCATTTCCATTTTACTTAATTAAATCCTTTCATGACTAGTTCTTCTTAGCTTCCCATGTTTCAAGAAACTTATCCATTTTCCAATAGTCAAGTTGCCAGAAAATGAATGTCTTCATTTGTACTTCCAAATCTGGAAGAGGATATTATCTCAGTTATTAGCAGATAAGCACACAGCATGGCAAACTTTTAAATGAACTTACCTCAGAGCAGCTGAGTCCAAGTTTTAGTAATGCAGGAGTGAAATGACAAGATTTCTTAAATACTTTGGTATGGTGTAGAGGGCTTAGTCAAAAAAGTAGTGTTTCCACATATCCCACAAGGAATACCCTGGTGAGTAATTAATCCAAGTTTATTTGGTTTAACTTGTGCATTAGAGGAAAGTCAATCAAAGCCCATTCTCTCTTGCCAGAGGGTCCATTCATTTTCCAAGTGAAAATTTGAAATCATTTATTCATATTTCATCATAATTTATTTATCTTGTTCTAGTATCTTTGTAGAGTAACAAAAAATATTGAGAATATCAATGAAACAAGAGTCTGTGTTAAACTGGAAAAACCTCTTTCCTTTATGTCATTGGAATTTGGGGGGGGTAAATACATATTTAAAAATATGTTTTAACTTTCAAAGTGGTTAAGTGTTTATCAGAAATATTCATCAAGTGGGTATTGAAAGTGAAATCAAAATCAGTGTGTTAGGTTTTTCTAGAGAAACAAAAACAAGATGTATGTACATGTGTTTGTGTAAATATGCTGTAAGGCAGGCTGCAAGCTGGGAACTCCAATGAAGGTTTTGATGAATTCCCCAGGAGAAGCAGGATGATTGAAGCAGTGAAATTCTTCTTTGGACCTGCTGAAATCATCAGTTCATGATTTTAGGACATTAACTCATTTAATTAGACTTCTCACATTGCTGAAGACAATCTACCTTCTGGCTTATAATCAGCCACAGATGTAATCAAATGACAGGTGATTTGAATCCACAAAGCATCTTGATAGAAACTATGAGAACAAGACTAACTTCCACAAATATTGGACATCATAAGCAGTCCCAGGTGATACATGAACATAGTCATATCAATTAGAATAATAGAGACATGAGAAAGAGAAAAGAGAAAAGGAAGAAGAAGAGATAGAAGGAAAGGAAGGGATGAGGAAGAATCAAAGGGAAGGGAAAAAGAAAGAGATGATGAAGTAAAACAGATAGAAGTCTTAAATTTAAGGAAAATTATTTTGCCTAAGTATAGTAAGAGATTTAAATATCAGGGTAAATTACTTTTATTTCCCTGAGGAGGAAAATAAAGAAGGTCATGTTTGGGGAGGAGAGCAACTTAGGTAACAACTACAACACTAACTATCATCAGTGGATATTTATCATTTCCTGGTCATAGTATATTACTCATAAGATTTCTAAACATCATGAAACCATTAGACATATGCCCCTTATATTACAGATAAAAAGAGCACATATTTTCAACCATTTAAAAATGCTATTCAATAGCTAATTCTTTCTAAAAATATTTATATGAGGCATCAATAAATACAAGTTATTCAATTAGATACTGAGTCTACCTGAATAGATACTTTCATATGCTTTGATGTGGCTCCCTGGAGAGCTACACAAGGATTATA
This sequence comes from Cabassous unicinctus, assembly GCA_029593785.1. NCBI lineage: Eukaryota > Metazoa > Chordata > Mammalia > Cingulata > Chlamyphoridae > Cabassous > Cabassous unicinctus. The sequence goes on from JAQZBX010067710.1 coordinate 12,004, forward strand.
ACCAGATATTGATCCTTTGAATGCTGAATTAAAGTGGAAGAGTCTGATCTGGGTAAAATCACCAGGAAGTTAGTTTTGCTGTCAGAAGCCAGTTCAGTTTACCCAACTATGCCTTATGATTATATTGATTTTATTTCCTTGTAATGACAATGGGTGACAAGTACTCCCAATACAATTATGTCACGCTTCTTTCATTATCATTATTATTATTATCAATTATCAATTTAGAAAATATCTCAAATTGTGAAGATTATATGATTCAGTCTATGTGCCTGACACATATGTTATTATTTTTCTTCCAGTTTTGAATTTAGCCATTTTGCAAAAATATGGAAGAGTCCAAATTATTTATAATCTATAGGTATATAACTTCTAAAATCTCCTTGTCAGTGTTCTTGTTCAACTTTCTTTTCTTCCTTTTTCCCTCCTTCCTTATCCTTCAAATCCTTCAACCCTTTTACAATTGTATTTTTCATATAGAGGTAGAAATAGACATGACCCCTACAAACATAGACAGTGATTCCCAATGAATGGGATTTTAGAATAACAGACTTTGGATTGATTTCAATTAATTTTGTGCAATGTTTAATTTTCTGCCCAACAACTGCAATCCAATTCACTGCTGGAATTTTGAGTAAATCATCATTTGAAAAAAAATGTTTTTTTCCTGCTAATATATTAATTAATATTTTTGTAGAAAGTACTTTCTTTTTTATTTTAATTTTCTCATTCATACATGAGCATGCATAAAAAATAACATTTTCATTAGTTCAAAAGGAAAAATTCCATACCTCCTTATATCCCACAATTTTTATCTCTTAGAATTGATATAATATATTCTTTGCCAGTGCTGCAAAATTATTACAATATTACTGCTAACTATAATCCAGAAGTTACATTAGTTACAATTTTCCCATGTATAACCACATACTAAACACGTTGTAAAGGAAGAACATTCTTATACTCGTACTATAACCAAAAGCTTCGTCCATCACCAAAATCACAGTTATACAGTCCCTATATTATTCTCTAACCTCTTTTCAATTGAAATATTACATCCACAAACTATCCTTTTCAACCACAATCACATTTATAAATCAGGAGTGTTAGATATACTCAGTATAATGTATTACCTTGCACTCTATTCATTTCCACATATTTACAAATAACCTTATTGAAAATTCTACATACATTAAGCATCAGCTCCCATTCTCACTCCACAGGTCATCTCTTAATAACCTATACTCAAGAGTTTACCTCTGTGAGTTTATTCTTCATTTAGGTTCATATCAGTAAGCCCCTACAATATTTGTCCTTTTCTTTCTGACTTATTTCACTCCACCTAATGTCTTCAAAACTCAACCACGTTGTCATATGCAGCCTGATTTCATTTCTTCTTTCAGCTGAATACTATTATATTGTGCATATATACCACATTTTTTTTATCCACTCATTGGTTCATGGACACTTGGATTGTTTCATTATTTCAATAATTGTGAAGAGTGTTATTATGAACATTGGTGTGCAAATGTCAGTTCACATCCTTGCTTTTCATTCTTCTGAATACATTCTTAGTAATGGGATTCAAGGATCATATGACAGATCTATATTTAGTTTCCTGAGGAACTGCCAACCTCTCTTCCAAAGAGGCTATACCATTCTATATTCCCAACAAGAGTGAAGGAGTGTTTCTATTTCTTCACATCCTCTCTAACCCTTAAAGTTTTCTGTTTTTGTAATATTGGTCATTTTATAAAGAGTGAAATGATATCTCAGTGTAATTTTGATCTGCACTTCCCTAATAGCTAATGATGTTGAACATTTTTTTATGTGCTTTTGGTCCATCTGTGATTACTCTTTTGAGAAATGTCTATTCAAGTCTTTGATACATTTTTAAATGGAGTTACTTACATTTTTATTGGTGGGTTGTATGATCTTTTTATATATCATGGATATCAAACCCTTGTTGGATAAGTGGTTTCCAAATATTTTCTCCCATTGAGTTAGCTGACTTTTCACTTTCTTGACAATATCCTTTGAAGCCCAAAAGTGTTTAAGTTTGAAGATATCCCATTTTTATAATTTTTCTTTCACTGCTCATTATTTGGGTATAAGGTTTAAGAAACCACTGCCTACTACAAGATCTTGAATAATAATAGCCCAAAATTGCCCAACTCTTATGAAGGACATGGATGTACATGTCCAGGAAATGCAGAACATCCCAAATAGTACAAATCCTAACAGAGTCTACCAAGAGATACATACTTCTCAGATTGTCAAATGCCTAAGAAAATGAAAGACTTCTGAAAGCAGCAAGAGAAAGTGTTCCTTCACACTAAAGGGAAGTTCTATTAGATTAAACACTGATTTCTCATCTGAAACCATGGTGTAGATAAAGAAGTGGTATGACATAGTTAAAGTGCTAAAAGAAAAAAAAAACTGTCAGTCAAGAATTCTGTACCCAGGAAAGCTCATATTCAAAAATGAAAGAGAGTTCAAAATACTCCCTGATAAACAGAAACTGAGAGAGTTTTTCAACAATAATCCTTCCCTACAAGAAATACTAAAGAGAGTTGTGCAAGATTAAAGGAAAACAACAGGAGAGAGAGGGTCAGAAGAGAGTGTAGAAAAGATTATTAATAAGAGTAACTAAAAAGATTATAAGAGAAATAAAAACAAAATATTACCTATAAACCTAAAGAAAATACGACAAATGTAGGTAATGTCTTCACAGTAAAAACACTGAATGCTAATGGATTAAACTCTTCAATCAAAAGTCACAGATTGGCAGACTGGATTAGGAAATTGTTAGTCCTGGTCCAATGAGGCTCAGAGACAGAACAAAATTTAAGAATAGAAGTTTATTAGGTCACCGGCATGGTGGGGACCTGAAGTGAGCTTTCAACCTGCCTGTCCAGGTTTGGGATTGCTTCTTTTGAGCTGGTGTAACTGAATGGGTTTACAGAAAGGGTACATAAATGTGGTGCACAGGTATGGGGTGGAAGTTTACTGAGATTATCCATTTTGGGAGAAGGTCTTGGGGAGGGGGAGATGGATGTGTTGGAATGCCAAACAGGACATTTGATAATCTTGTGATAGTTTCATGGCTGGTTTTGAAATTAGTACATCCTGTTGTATTAGAGATGGGGTGGAGGTTTTGGGCCATCTGTTATTCAGGCAGAGGAGACCTGCTGGTGCTGACCAGGGTAATAGGGGCTTATTTTGCCAAATGGGGCCAACATTCCCAACTCTTTTTGAAATGGTGGGGTGGAGATGGAGAGTGGGAAAGTGGGAGTCAATCATCTGGCTGCTTCCTGCTGTTATGGGACATTGTAGGATTCAGTTACTGTCCCCCTTTCAGCATTGAGATATTGTGGCCTTTGGCTTGGCAGCTGGCATTGTATTTTTTGCTGCAGGAGAAGATCTACATGATCACGGGTGACTCTTCAGGTGGCTGTTTGGATAAACTGAGCTATTGCATGGAATATGTATGGACCTGATGATATGAGGAGAATGAGAGTTATAATTGTGGCAAAGATAGGAATTAACCATGAAATTCATGATTGGCTGTGAGGTTATCACTTCCAAGAGTCTGAGGAGAAGGAATAATAAAATTATATACTCAACATTGAACATTAATGATTGACAGTGAAATTATAGAATTTGGTAGACTTACCCACATGTAGTTTTAGCAGGAATAGGAGACTTCAGATTACTAATTTTGTTTTCATAAGAAATAATTGTGGTTTTTTTTTGTTTTTTTTTATTCTTGGTAAAAATCAAAATTTTTCACAATACATACCAATATTTGTAAAATGATATATAAATACATATGCATATATGTGCATTTGCTTACATAAATGTTATTATATATATATAT